>JASCZW010016728.1:0-18226 GCA_034211315.2 Aedes japonicus | reverse complement strand
ACCAATTTGGAATAAGATTGCCAAAACGAAGGATGAGAAAAATACACGTAATAGTCTATCTTCCTACTCTTACTGGGCCACACCTTAGATGGAGAGAATAGTTACACAGAATGCCCTGTTTGGTGTACAGAACAAAATTTTGTTTAAAAATGGTCGTTGGGAGCATCTAGTCTAAGAAAGTTAAGTGATGCTATTTTTATTCTAACGGTCTGGGACTTTACTATAGTCCAGCCCCGTATGGCTTATGCTTATAGTATGCCGCTTCACATTAAGAAAGAAAGGTGGCGGATCTGACAATGTTTTGAGATTGTACGGGAGGTGGTTCGATAGTTCGGTTTTGAAATATATAATGGGTACTTAGCAGAATTTTAAAACGCAATCAAGAAAGTAGCCGACGCCGATGCACTAAGGACCGCATCGTTAATAATGAGTGCACCTTTGACGTTCTGTATGAAAAAGACTATTACTCATTTTGACAGCTGTTTAGTGTAAATGCCTTGTAAACTTTTACTTCAAGCGGACAATGCGAGGTCTTACGGAAGAAAAGCGAAAACCTTTTTGGGACCAAGTGCTGCACTGAAAAGGGATTGTCGCTAAGAAAATTAACAAAAGAAGAAGGTGTTAGTGTCTGTTTGGACATACAAATTTGCAAAGTTTTTGAAGGACAAAAGTGTGAAACGACGGATGGAATGGTCCAATGCGCAAAGGAGCGAAATTCCCTGAAGACGTACCGGAAACAAAAATGTCCGAAACGCAGCCATATTCAGGCGGATTCCATGAAACGGGCTCGGAAGTTGTACGACGACGTTTTGAGTAAAATCGACTTGTGCATTATCATGGATGACGAGACGTTCGTCAAATTGGACTACAGGGCACTTCCAGGGGCACTGTTTTACACCGTAAGCGTGGAAAAATTTTGAAAAAAAAAGTGTTGGTTTGGCAAACGCCGTTGGCATGAACGCCGAAATGTACCGGAAGGAATGCCTGTAGAAACGAATTCTGCCACTAATCCAAAAACACAAAGGTTCGACACTGTTTTGGCCTGATTTGGCATGCTGCCACTATGCGCGTGCCACCTTGGACTGGTATGAAGAGAACAATGTCCAATTTGATGATGAACCCTCCAAGTTGTCCGTAAATAAGGCCCATTGAGAAATTTTGGGCTTTGATGAAAGGAAAGCTGCGGAAGAAGGCTAGAGGAGCAGATGACATCATCAAATAAACAAAAGACTGGGTAAACGTAAGCAAAATCATCGATGGAGTGGTTGTGCAAATCCTCGTGAGGAACATCAAGAAGAAGATGCGAGAGCTGGCCAGATCTACGAAAAATTAAATGAATACTGATGTAATGGGCTTTTTTGATGGTCAATAAACAATATAACTGAATTGAGTTGCAAAATGAATAAAACATATTTAAATACAATAATTTTTAAGTGTACTCATAATTAACGATACAGTCCTTCGGTAGCTTTGTTCTTTCCTGATTCTACCCTGGTTTTTGTCTTTTCCACACTCTTCCTTTTTTTCTCATTTTTTATAAACAAAGATACACACTACCAGTGATGTCCATATCCTCAGTGTGGTAGAGAGAGATTTTAAATTTTCCACACATTCTTCCTACCTCAACGAGAGCTCTTCTCTCTTGTTTATATGCACCCCCGTGTTTGCATGCGGGTAGCGCATGTGAGTGAAAAAAAAGGTTTTTATTCACACTACACTCGATCGGTCTAGAGTGAGAAGAAGAGCTCTCAAATTCACAGAAGAGAATGCAGATAAATTCCCTGACGCGTGCGCCCCAGTGAGCTCACTGGCGTGGGCTCTTCTGCTAATATACAGCAGTGATTGCAAATTCGCTTTGACGCTATATAACAAAGGAAGAAAGAATAATATTGTTCCCGCTTCCTTTTTTCGGACATTTTCTGCAACTCCGACAATGTTTTAACTTTGAATTGCACCAGCGAATCACAGAAAGAGCACTGATGCCGCCTCGCCCCAGTGTACGCGGCAGTGATCGCAGGCAAGAGCACGTGGGCGAAGACAGATGAGAGCACGTGAGCGTGATCGTATAAAAGAAAGTGTGGTTCACTCACTCCAGGTAATGCAATCACTGGCGCACACTTTCACTCTGTCTATTTTTCACCGAATAAAAGAGCACTTTGCTTAATCTGAGGTGAGGTATGGTTGTATCCTTTGCGAAGGTACAAATCTCACGCACCGGCGTAGCATTAGTGCGAAATGCCATCTCTGCACACTACTACAGGCGCGGTTACATGTACTGTTTACTACAATTGTCTGAATAAGTATGAACGTTTTGGGGGCAACCATCATTCTCCGGGGCTGGTCACTTTTTAATGCCACCTTACCCGGTTGGGAAACAAACGATTCGCCACCGGATTCGGTACGGGTAAGCACGTTTTTGCTTAGGCGGGACGGATTTCACATGCTATTTGGACACTATTACCCGAACAGCGCAAGACCGAACTCGTAGACGCTATTTTTTCACTCCTGTCCCGCTGGTTCACAAAGGACTATAGAAAGAACAATACACTAAAACACAACATAATGTATTCCTTTTGATGTAAACTTTAAAGTTTTGAAAATTCAATGATTTTAAGAAAGAAGTAAAAATCTGACAACGAAAATTCAACACGTCTGAAAACTACGCCAAAGCAGACTTTGAACAACTACCTGGGTAGGAGTTTCATAGCGCAACCTGGAATATATGAAGCTATCGGAATTTGTTACGAACTGCCTGGTTCCAAAGTTTTATTTTAATACCTGTGGCTTTAGAAGCGACATTTTCATTCGAGACCGTCAACCAGGAACTTCACCTGAACGAGTGCCTAAAAAAACTTCTACTGCCTCTCCTGAAGCAATTGTAACGTTGGTCGTTTTATAATATTATTGTTCCAGGTTCATTCGTTTGAATTCTTCAGAATTATTTTGAATTAGGGTTAAATTAGATTTGATAAGATTTGAATTGTGTATCAAATATAAACATTGACAAAATGAGTTAGGCTAGATTTATTTTGCATGTCAACTGATTTGTGCCTCGGCTAAGTTGAATGCTTAAAAATAATATTTGCAATGGCTCCAACCTATGAAATAAGCATCTTGCCGACCCAAGACAAAAACCAAAAGAAATCTCAGTTTCTCAGTGCGTAAAGAATCGTCTTTGATATTATCATGTTAGTTCCAAATCGTGCTACAGTCGTGCAGTCTATCTTTGCCAATGGAGCTTTAGAGAGTGGCCGACGTTGTTTGGTATATAAAACGTAGTCATTTGACATGATCAGATTAGTTCCAGTTTTTGTCACAGAGATGGCGCTGCAATCTATCTTTGCCAAATGAGGCTCTAGAGAGCTGCCGGCTTCTGCAAGGTTGTTGAAAATGCTAAATGAAGACATTTGAAATAATCACATTAGTTAAAGACGTACGCACTTTGGCGAGACCTGTAAGTAAAGTGATAATCTCACAAGACGACATATGACATACTGAGAAACTTTGCCGAAGACGACCACTCTCTAGCGCTTCATTTGAAAAAAATAGACTGTAGCGCCATTTCTACATCAAGATCTGAAATTAATTTGATAATGACAATAGACGACAAATGAAATACTGAGAAATTTGTCCAAGACGGCAACTCTCACGAATGTAGTCTGGAATGTGTTGTATGTATACACCAAAATAAAGCACCAAGAGTGTAACGTAATTTCGCATGATTTGGCATCATTTCTCGTAATGGATCGTAACTTGGAGAAAAATGCAACAGTTGGTCGTGGGCAAAAAAGCAACACATTAATTCGATTGAAAAATGCAATGTGTGCGTGAGGTTGTGCAGTTGATTAGTAGTAGTGAATTCAATGGCCCACAAACAATGATCTTCAGCCGCTACCGAGAATCGAACCGCGACCGTCAGCATGACTGCTCACTTATTGTAACCATCAGTCACCATATCAAGTTGAGGTGAACAGAATAAAAGCCTACAGTTCGCTTCGGTTGTCGAAGCACTCAACGTTACAACAATGAAGTCAATATCGGTCGCACACTACTTACATGGCTTCGTTTATTTAATAAAACTCTGATGACCTGAGATGGATATGGGAGTGTGATGACGAGTGAAAATAAAGATAGAACGCTTGACAGCGGAATAGCAACAGTGGCAAATGGCGTGCTGCGGCTGTCGAGGCGCTAAGCACATAGCAATAACCGCTTGCACACACTTGCATGGCTTTGTTTATACCATAAAAGCTTTGTGGATCATGATGGGCAAAATTGCCTTATCAGAATCATGCGGATTTCTCAAGATATGATTGCAAAAACTGCAAAATTGCAATTTTGCATTTTTTGCTACAATTTCAACTTTTGGGTGTAATTGTATGTATTTACATATCAAGTTTTATACTTTTATATTCTTACTAAAGAACTTAACTTAATATAACGAAAAAATCCTGCAGATTGACAATGTAGAGACATAAGATTTACTTTTGTTAAAAGGTAAAGCATGTGAAGCAGTTCTTTATTTTTATTTTGGAAATGGCTCTTATGTGGGTCTACGGATCTAGGCTTCGGTCTATGCGTAAAATTCGAGGCAAACATTCATCCCTAATTTAACATTTTCTTGGTAATCAAAAATATACATTACTATTGGCTCGATGACATATCAATATGAGAAAAAAAGGACAGGTAATTATTATTGATAGGCGTAGATTTAGATTCATAGACCCAAATTAGAGCCGTTTCCCCTACTTAAGAATAGTTGAAAACAGTAAACAATATCTCTCATATCTAATGTTCAACGGAACTAAATATTTTTGGAACCACCATAGATTTCCGTCTCTATGTGAGGTTGTTTTGTGTGTGTATGTGTGTGTATACAATCTAACACCAATTGGCTGACAATGGAGACATCTGTTTGCAACAATCCTGTTGTTAAGTGACCATTGCAAACAGCTTTAATGCGAGAGCTAGAAAATCATTACTCTATTGCAGATCTAGCAACCCATTTCTGGAAATCTGTAGTCACGACCGTTCGGAGAATATGTATTTGGTATTATTTGAAAAGAAGTTTTTGTAACATACACAGTAGAAAATAATGAGTTTTAATTTTCATTCTCGTAAAATTTCCCTACGTTTTATTCCAAGCCTAAGGAAGTGTGAACAAAGAAATTGTTTACAATCTTTCATGCGCCATACAAGAATGAATGCATTCTTTCATACAACAGACTAGATTCAGGCGTTATCTGGCTTAATGTACATGAAATATTCCATTAATTTGTGCCAAATCTTGCATTCCCTTTATGTGCAAAAGTTAAAGCAGAAAACTACGATCTATCTGATTATAACTACACACTTCTTTCAAACTGTGTAGTTATAATCAGATAGATCTCATCAAAAAACTTCTTCCTAAACATTAAGATTTTCGATGCTGACTCGTAATTAAATGCCGTCGGTGTAATTAGCTTGGCATCAAATTCAATTCATTTCCAACACAGCTTCTCAAGGGGTTTTATGGTATTAGATGGGGCAGCACTATGAAAGGAAAACAAAGGTTTTCATATGCAAGGACATGCAGCGCACCGTCACAGAACACTTATAATTATTGCTAGAAAATAGCAAAATTAAAGGAAAAAATTAAAACAACATGAAAAATACGTCTACCAGTATAAAAGGCCTACGTCGACCTTCTAAACGTTTTTTTTCGACTTCTAAGCATAGAAAATTACCCAATTTTAAATCAACAGGTTTTCAAATATTTATAAAATTTGAAGTGAAGGTTTTTAAATATAATTCACAACTAATGCAACGAGTAAAACTAACAGTACTTACTGACTTCAAACATAATATATTCTTTATTAATTTGATGTCCAAAATTTTAGGTGTCTGATATTGAACAATCCCTTGTGATCGTACGATTTCAACTACTGCACATTATGCGATTGCGAAAATCGTAGAAAAATAGATATCGTAAACAGTGTCCTAGATGATTCATGGTTGAACCGAAAGTCTATGTTTTAAAAAGACTCCTAGCAAAGAGTAGCAAAAGAGCAGAACAAGAAGAGGAAGAAAAACACGATAATCTTAACTATGTTTTTTTTGTTAAACGAAACCTTTCCAGAAACATCCTATATTCACAATCCTCAACCATGGGTACAATGTGCTGTCGGCCAACCGCCAATTTACTGATGTTTGTTTTTCTTGCCGGTTCGCAATCCCAGAAATATCCATCTAAATCTCTCACAAACCAAGAAAAACACATCCCTAAGGATAATACATGGGCCACCATTCGCTTGCTCATATGTCGCCATTTAACTGACTCCCCCACCCCATCCCCCAAACCGGACACACAAATCCAAATATCTCACTAATCTCTCTCGTAAAACTCTTACCAGGATATATGCTTTCTTTGTCGAAATGTCCGGCAGTGGATGTTTTCTCAATTCCAGAACCAACCCCAAAACCTATTCATTGGCTATCGTGTGCATCCTGCCACCAATCACTAACACCACCAGCTCCGGGCAGCAAAAGGAGAGAAACCTAATGAAAAATGGATTTGAAAAATAATGATGTTCAGCGACGTGGAGTGCTAGTATAGACTGCCGAAGACGTTGTTGAACCTGGGTTTAACGGGGGAAAAGGAAAAAAAGGCTGAGTTCATTCACCTATGGAGTGATCTGGCCTTTCTCTTGTATCGATTTCATGTGTCGTACGGTAGCTTATGGCTTTTAAAGGCTTTGTCATGGGATTTCATGATTTGCTCAATGAATTCTAGTTGATAGCAAGAACTGGCCTTCTCTTTTGGGGTATTAAAACTCGTCCGAATGTGACCAGCTTCACCCTGGACATACACACTAAGCGATGATCCGTTGTAGTTCTCATGTGATTTGAGTTACATGGTGAGTTTTGTACGAAATGACTGATTTTTTTGTGAATTTGTCCCCCGAATACTGCTTTCTCAAATTGCACTACGCGATTACTTCAAATTTCTATCAACTTGAACTTCTCTATTAATAAATGAAAAAGTGGATGATAAGGAATGGTCAGTAACGTAACAAGAAACGACGTATCCTTTTTCGTAAAGAAGGATGATTCAAGCGTCTATAGATTCAAGTAGCACCCCAATAATGTTAAGAGAATATCATCCTATGTTATGGTGGTGTAAGGTTGCGTAGAAGTGCTAAGCGTTTCGACAAATTTACGTTTGGATCTTTGTTTACATCGTTGTCTGTAAAATCAGATACTTCGTTTTGAATAAGTTGTCGAGAAATGTTCTTTTCATATGCACGCTGATAATTGACAGTAAAGCCATATAGAAGTAGGCCAACTCTCATAGGAGCTCAGAACAAATATATGGAATGTTTCCGATTAAATAAATGAAAAAAACAATACACTTTTTGTAATAGTCTACAATGGTGGAATAAAGTTTAAGGAAATGTGATTTGCTTGTCCGTACAGACTGCAGGATTGTAGAAAGTCAAAACTAGTCGTGTTCGCAAGGCAATTAATCTGGCTATAAAGAGTATTTCGCTCAAAATTTGGTCAAACAGTAATGTGTGTGAGTCGATTAAAGTTTTTATTAATAAGTCAAATTCTTTTACTTTTCCAAGTTCAGTTTATACAGAATACAGGAGAAATATTCAGCTAAGCTTGCTTTTACCGAATGCAAATTGCCGGGTCTTTCGTTGAACACCTGCCATAAGAATTTGTAGTCTTAGTCTCCTTTATTCTCCGTAGAACGCCAGTTTGACTTGAACTGTTTCTCGCTCACAACAGCTTTTTGAGTCTTCTTAAGGTTCCACTTGACGATGGCCCAATATTGTTCGATTGGGTGGAGCTCTGGCGTTTTGGGAGGGCTCTTGTCCTTGGGCACCACTTGAAAGTTGTTGGTAGCACACCACTCCATGGCCTTTTTTTCCGTAATGGGACGATGCCAAATCCGGCCAAAATAGAACGGAACAATTGTGTCGCTTCAGGAGAGGCAGTAGACGTTTTTGTAGGGACTCGCTCAGATAAATTTCCTGGTTGACGATTCCGGTCGCAATGTAAGCGTTGCTCTTCAAGCCACAGGTACAGATGGCCTGCCACACCAGATATTTCTTCGCGAACTTTGACAGTTTAATGTGCTTGAAAATATCTGCCACCGTTCCTCGTCCGGTTGCCGTATTAAATTCTTGTCCAGGAAGCTGTTTAAATTCGGCCTTGACGTAAGTTTCATCGTCCTATTCCACGCAATCAAACTTCGTCAGCATCGTCGTGTACAACTTTCGCGATCGTGCTTTGGCCGACGTGTTTTGTTTATCGTCGCGATTTGGAGTCACCACTTCCTTGTAAGTCGACAGTCTAGCTCGATTTTTAGCTCTATCCACGGTTGAAGGCGCCACTTCTTTGCGACGTCTCGGACGGGGAGGTTGGGGTTCCGCTCGAAACAGCGGGCAACTCTTTTTGACGCGCTGTGGCTTCCGGCTTTCGACTTCCCTCTGATCCAGCTCTTCTGGCTGTCGACAAACGTTCACCAAACACTTTTAATACGTTGGTGACAGTTGATTTAGCCACATTCAACAATTTCGTCAGCTTGGCGTGAGAGCAGTTTGGATTTTCACCATGCACGTGCAAAATTTTGATGCGTTGCTTCTCTTCCTTCGACGAAATTATGATAACTGAAGTGCTAATCTCAAAATCAAAATAGAGGCATGATGCTACACGCAAATATCTTCAAAATGAAGGGTGTGCAAAATTTGTTAATGCACGATGAATGGAAATGCGTCTAGTTTAAGTCGACCAAATTTTGATCCAAACACCCGTTATTATGAACAACTGAAATGCTAGTTTAGAGCACCAGCATTGCCGAGATAAATCATAATGTCAAAAAGTCTGTTGGAATTAATCATATGGACGCCATAGAAAAATATATGGGAAATCCATCATTTTCGTGATTCGTGAAGGTTCTGCGTACGATCTACGGTGGAACACAGCTGGAAGACGGAACGTGGAGGAGGCGAATTAACCACGAATTGCATCAGTTGCTTGGAGAACCTCCCATCGTACACATCGCTAAAATTGGTCGACTATGATGGGCTGGGCATGACGTATGAATATCGAGCAACAGCCCAGTTAAAATGATTCACGAAAACGAACCAACGGGTACAAGAAGAAGAGGAGCGCAACGGGCAAGGTGAATCGATCAAGTAGAAAGCAACCAGCGGACACTCTGCAGACAGCGAAGCTGGCGAGGTACAGGCATGGACCGAATAAAGGGTGATACGGTCAAAATTTGGTCAAGGGAAAACGCGTGTAAATCGGTGAAATCGTTTATTTAAAAAATCAAATTAAATTTCTTGTTCAAGTTCAATTAGTATAAAATTCAGGAAAAATATTCAGTTAGGCTTCCGCTTTTCCAAATCCGAATTGCCGGGCCTTACGCTTGACCCCTGCCATCAGATTTTGTACAGCCACCTTGTCCACCTTCTTCGCCGCAGAAAGCCAGTTTGCCTTGAACTGCTGCTCGTCCTTAGCAGTTTTTTTGGTCTTCTTTAGGTTCCGCTTGACAATAGCCCAGTATTTCTCAATTGGGCGGAGCTCTGGCGTGTTGGGAGGGTTCTTGTCCTTGGGAACCACCTTGGCGTTGGCGGTGTACCACTCCATGGCCTTTTTACCGTAATGGCAAGATGCCAAATCCGGCCAAAACAGTACGGAACAACCGTGTTTCTTCAGGAAAGGCAGCAGACGTTTATTCAAACACTCTTTCACGTAAATTTCTTGGTTGACAGTCCCGGAAGCTATGAAAATGCTGCTTTTCAAGCCACAGGTACAGATGGTTTGCCAAACCAGATATTTCTTTGCGAACTTTGACAGTTTCGTGTGCTTGAAAATATCTGCTACCTTTCCCTTCCTTTTGCCGTATAAAACTCCTGTCCCGGAAGCTGCTTGTAGTCGGCTTTGACGTAGGTTTCGTCGTCCATTACCACGCAGTCAAACTTCGTCAGCATCGTCGTGTACAGCCTCCGGGATCGCGCTTTGGCCGTCGTATTTTGTTTATCATCGCGATTTGGAGTCACTACCTTCTTGTAAGTCGATAGTCCGGCTCGTTTTTTGGCTCGATCCACGGTTGTAAACGATACACCCAGCTTATTTGCGGCATCTCGAGAGATAGGTTAGGGTTTCGCTTGAAACTACCGGCAACTCTCTTTGTCGTCTCAGCGGCTTCCGGTTTTCGATTTCCCCCGATCCAGACTTCCTGGCTGTCGACAAACGTTCCCCAAACACTTTAATTACATTTGTAACGGTTGATTTGGCAACTTTTAGCGATTTTGCTAACTTTGCGTGCGAGTAGCTCGATTTTCGCGATGCGCGAGCAAGATTTTGATACGCTGCTCTTCTTGCTTGGACGGCATTTTGACAACTGAAGAGTGAATTCCAAAATCAAAATAGGAGCAACATTCTACACACACACACCTTCAAAATGAGGGGAGTTCAGGTTTTTTAAATGCAAAATTGAAAGAAATACGTCAAGTTGATATTGACCAAATTTTGACCGTATCGCTCTTTACAATGGAGACAACTTCTGTGTTCAGCAGAGTCCACACCGGCCTTGGTTGGATTGGTAAGGTAAGGTAAGAGCCTATAGTATATAAATTTGAAGTTGTTTGTTTGTTTGCTTTAGCTATTTATAATACGGAACCATTCTATAGTAGAAAGCTCAAAGTGATTATCAGGAAGTTCTACTTGATTTGAACTGAGAGAAGTGTTCGTATTTGATTGAATCGAATTTTTAAATACATCACATGTTTCGACACGCCAATTGTGGCATCCTCAGAGGGTCTTAGATTAGTCAGAAAGACTATGTTTTTACTGAATTGCCCTTGTGCTTTTATACTTTTAGTTGGTAGTTTTTGGTAGTATTTAAGCGTTGAACTGGTCTACAACAGTTGTGATCTCCCGTACTCTCATGAAACCAAAATGTATACTCGCGTTAGTCTAGACCACCGTATCTTCACCTAAAATTTAATAAGGCCACATTGTAATGCAATTAAGCATGATTTTGTTTCACTTCTCGCAATGGATCGCAACTTGGAGAAAAAAAAATGGAACATTGGTCGTGGGCATAAAAGCAACATATCAATTCCCTTTGAAAAATTCAATGTGTGCGTGAGGTTATGCAGTGTATTAGTTATTGAGTATGAGATTGGAGTCGGAAGTTCAATGTCTCACAAAATAAAAATAGCTGACACCATTCGCAACCGAGATACCAACCGTGGCCGCCGGCATCATGGCTCTAGATTGTTACCATTCACCCACTTAAAAAGTTGATAAATGCCCTACTGTTGCTTCGATTGTCGAGGCACTCTGCTTTGCAGCAATGAGGCAAATGTCGTTCGCACATACTTGCATTGCTTCGTTTATTTCATAAAGAAGGGCACACTTTATCAGAAGGACATCGGAGTGTCATGACGAGTGAAAATAAAAATAGAACACTTGACAGCGGAAATCCAACAGTGGCCAATAGCGTTGCGGCATTCTGTGGTATTGTCTTACCATTATTGACGGTTGAACAAAGACCCAATGGTTGCTTCGACTGTCGAGGCACTAAGCATACAGCGATAAATTTGTTTCGAAGAATCTTTGTGCTGCCAACCGCTTGCACACACTTGCATGGCTTCGTTTATACCATTAAACGCTTTGTGGGCAAAATTACCTCTTCTGAATCATGCGGTTTTCTCAAGATTTGATTGCAAAAACTGCAATTGCATTTTTTGCCACCATTTTAACTTTTTGGTGTTCCTAAACATAATTCAGCCATAAATCAAGCGTCAGCTAATCAATTCAGAAACTATTCATTTCATGGGACTGCAATACTTCTTATTGGGAGAGTTTTCCATCGATATGTCATTGTGAGATGGGTAAAAACACAAGATAAAGACCATTTCCCAGATGAACCAATAACAGCAGCACCATCCGGGACTGGAGCCGAACCAGGACGTAAAGAAAATACAGTGCCAAATTGGAAATACAATGCAATCGAATTACTTTCTTCTACTGGACTAGACCGGTTGATTTTCTTTTCTGTTTTTTTTTTTTTCAAACCACTCTCAAATACAGCTGGTGAGCAAAACGATTCCACGGTGTGGTTTATGGAGTGAGTCTTGGCGCCTTGGGTACCCGTAAAAAAGATTTTAGAAATATATTGATGGAATATATATGCACCAATTGTCAGTTGGTTGGTAAGGCGTGAGAAGAAACGCCAATGCCATTTTTAGGATGGAAAATTGGCTAATTGATCCAATACTGAAACGTTTGTACAGATAATTTTTTCTAAAAGCATACATTCTGTTGCTCACTTTTGGCCATTTTCCAATTTCACATATGCCCGAACATTATTCAAACTCAATCTAAGTAATTTAACCTTATCGCTTGTGTTTGCATTATGAAGAGCCGACACAATGATTATAACAGATTAAAAGTTAACAATTATAACAGTTTGAAAGTCCTTTGATGCAATCCAATAGCTTAAGTTTTACTCGGGATGTTCTTACTGAGGAAATGCCAAAGCAAAATGGAAGATTGCTTGAGGAAATTGCGATTTTAAGCTTGAATGGAGTTGAATAGTAGTGGCGGTGAAGAAGAAACGCAGTTTGAACCTAAGCACTGCCAAACTCTGTTACGGTTGTTGGGTGTTTTTCTTTATTGAAATTCTTAAACTGCTTAAAATGGTTCTGTTGTTCTTTTTATGGCTCAAAATGGTTTAGTGTTAGTGTTTTTCTACTTTGAATGACCATTGCGTGGTTGAGTACTTCAGAAGCTAATCACTGTTAGAAATAATTTCAACACTCACAACAATCATTGCAGCTCGTCACCAATTTGGTATGAATTTGGTATTCAAAAGCCATCCCGAGCAGGACTGATTAACTTGATAAATGGCCTTGGTATTAAAGAGCTCAGATTAAGAGGTAAAATACCTGCGGATAATACCATAAAATTCTTCCCACAATGTTATGCGAATACCAAATTGAGGTAAGACAATACCAAAATAGTACCTCTCAGGTATTCCCAGGTATCCAAAATAACATGTGTTGTTATTCGGGAGGTATTTTGCCTGCAATTCTTAGGTATTTTACCTCTTAATCTGAGCTCTTTAATACCAAGGCCAGTTATCAAGATCAAAATTAGGTATTCATATGGTGTTGTGTCCTGCTCGGGATAAGCCCAAATTAGAGGCATTTTATCAAAGTCGTTATGTTTGTTATTCAAATGTACTTGGGCCACTTAAACTTTTTTTTGCTCAAAGTTCCTTTAGGACGACCACAACCTGGACTATCAAGATTCTCGTTTCAGGAAATGTCCAAGTTTCTTAGATCTTGTTAAAATATTTACCTAGTCACCTAATCACCATTTTTGGTCAGTTTTTTACGGGTCAAATAGGAGTTAAATTCCATTTTACGGGATTTTGGTATTTTTACTAATCCAGTTTTAGGTAGTTTGTTAAATACTGAGTTCGCTTTTGAATTGCCTAGCCTGTCGTTCGTGGTTCTCCTCCGTACCCTATTTTCACATACAACACCACAAATGGTCCTAAGTCGTTCGAAAACTCCAAGTGCATGCGGGTTTTCCGCGAGCATTGTTCGCCTTCCATACCCGTGGAGAGTTGTTAGTAGCACGAAGATGGGTTCTATCAGAGCTCAGGTTCTTGTTAAGTCTGCTAAATGCTTGAATTCCGACAATAATGCGTCTCCAAGTATTCGGTTATTCTCTGACTCGGTTGTTATCTGACATCACTAATGATCCGGGGTGCAAACAATTATCCGACACCTCGACCTCGATTTTCACAGTTCGGCCTAAGTAAGCCTCTATCACGTTTGCTTCCTCCTACCAACCAAGTATCTATGTTGAATGTATTCACCAACATCTTTTTGCTTAACGTTTCAGTTTGGTGTAACTGATTAGTAACTGCCTGGAATAATGTTCTGGCATGAAAATGCATAAATTGGGATTTATTCAAAATCGTACCCCGCCAGTTTCATAACACCTTATAGTGCAACGAGGAAGCCTAGATCATCGTTTTGTTTAATACCCTAATGTAAAGGCTGACTAGTTAATTGGGACGACCGTCTGTGCGCCGCTAACACGCCTCTTGTATTGTGTGTGCAAGTTCGATCAAAGAAGTCGATCGCGTAGAGAAATAACTTCAAATGGAACTCCAAAGAAGACATTTTTTTGACAAACACCTGAACAATCCGGAGTGGTTCAGTTCCAAGCTAGCTCAAGTGCTGAAGCTGAATACAACAGTTTATCGAGTGTTCAAAACCTACAAAGAAACCCTGAGTGTGGATAGGAACCAGCAGACCTATGAAAAACTGGAACCAGTGATCGTCAGCTGCGCAGCAAGGTGTTGAGGTGCGTTGAAGCCAACCCCAGTTTTTGACCCAAGATGTGGCCAGAGGGTACAACGCAAACTTTCAAATGATGCGGAAAATCTTTGCCAGGCAAGGATGCAAGTCGTACACAGCCAGTAAACATCCGAACCGACACATGAAACAGAATTCCGTGGCCAAAGAGCCTGCAAGGCTCTTGTACGACCGTGTTTTGATGAAACACAAGGGCTGCGCTTCGATCGATGACGAAACATTCGTCAAACTCAATTTTAAGTTGCTTCCCCATCAAAAGTTTTACATCGCGGCTGAAGTTTTACATGGCGATGAAAACCCTTCGACAAATCCTCGATGATGACATCCCAAGTTTACGTCGAAGAATGCCTTCAAAAGCGTGTATTTCCGTTCATCCACAAGCATAGGAACAAAATCATCTCTTGGCTCGATTTGGCCAGCTGCCACTACTCTAAGGTGGTTCTGGAGTGGTATGCTGCCAACCAGATTGATTTTGTCCCCAAGTTCATGAATTCTACGAATTGCCCGGAATTCCGACCAATCTAAAAGTACTGGTCAATTTCAAAGCAGACAGAAACGTCAAAGACATCCAGCAAATGCAGACAAAATGGAAGAAATGTTCTGATGGGCTCCATGAAGAGGAAGTTCGTGATTTCGTTCAAACTGGAGAAATGGAACCATGTAATGCTGTAACTTTGAAGTTTTTAACTTTTAGTTAGTCTTTATTTTAAATGAGTCCGATAACGCACTTGCAATCACTGTAAACTCTCTGCCGTAAACTTGATCAGTCTGGTCGATTTTCCTCAAATACTTGGCTCTTCCATAATCTTACATAGCTCTTCATGATGAGTGGTATCGAAAGTGGCCTTAAAATCAGTGAAAAGGAACTTGATATTCGCGGAACTTTTGGAAAATCTGCCACAATCGAAAGATTTGATCTGTTGTCGATTGCACCTTCACAATACCGGTTTGAAAAATTTCCACAACCTTGCTAGAAGCGAAAGGAAGATAATCTGGGAAAGTAGCACTTTCAAACTTTTCCCCTATGCCCCAACGCTAAATGAAGTTTAATGTTGGTTTCACCATATTTGGCTTTCGGTTGTCTCAACAAAATCAAAGGCTGTGATTATTTTAAGAAGTCGAATAATGCAGTTGGAAGCCAACTTAGATTTTGTGTCTTACTGGTAATTTCAAAGCTAAAAAAAATTGCGTTGCCTTTAGCCAATGCAGAACAACGAAGATATCTACCGTAAAGAGACATGCTTACACCGAAAAAATTGTCATCTTTTTCGGATATGCCTTCGAATCTGATTTGGCGTTGGTACAACTACACAGAAAAAAATCAATTAATTTTAACAAGCGCGTAAAATTTCCTCTCGTTTAATTCTAAGGCAAAGGAGGCGTAAACAAAGAAATTGTTTGCAATATTTTATGCACCATACAACAATGTTTGCAATCTGTCATTCAACAGGCTAGATTCAGGCGTTATCTGGCAAAAATAAAGCATTCTCTTTATGTGCATTAGAGACGTAAAAAATAAATGCTTCTTTTTATGAAAAATGACGGGTTCATGAGAAAACGGTACAGTATTGCCTCAACGGGACATTATTTTCAATAGTGCTGTTTCAACAAAAACGCTCACGAGATGACGCTGCCGGGCAACAGGCAACACAGCCGTTGGGAATGATCCACCGGTTTCATCGTCCTCAGGCATACAACATCCAAAAGAAAATGGGCGCTGGTAAGTGACACATAAAGGGCGAACACGAAATTTTTGCGACACCGAAAATGTCATGCCAATTTTCTTATAATGTTTAGAATCAAACCAAAATTTTAGGGTAGTTTTACACATTTACTTCAAAAATCAAAAGAAAAGTTAATCGATGGAGCCTTGAGTGTAAAATTGAACGCATTTTCGCTTGATGCCCTCCACAATGTCATCCGGTACCAGTTTCTCAGTTTTTTTTTTCCATTTTCTTAACATGTCCTTCTCGTCTTTGACTGTCTTCTTGCTCTTCCAAAGTTCCCGCTTCATCATTGCCCAGTACTGCTCCACCGGGCGCAGCTCCGGACAGTTTGGCGGATTCATATCCTTTGGAACAAAATGGACAGAATTGGCCTCATACCACTCCAGGACATTTTTAGAATAGTGGCATGATGCCAAATCTGGCCAAAATAGCGGAGTTTCGTCGTGCTGCTGCAAGAACGGCAAAAGGCGCTTCTCGAGGCACTCAGATTTGTAGATCTAGCCATTTACTGTGCCCTTTGTCATGAAAGGCTCACTCCTCAGTCCGCAAGAGCATATGGCCTGCCAAATGAGATATTTGGAGGCGAACTTCGACATTTTCTCCTTCTTAAATTTGTCGTCCACATAGAACTTGCTCTTGCCGGTGAAAAACTCCAACCCCGGAATTTGCTTAAAATCGGCTTTTATATACGTTTTGTCTTCCATCACACAGCAGCCATATTTTGTCACCATCTTCTCGTAGAGCTTCCGTGCCCGAGTTTTAGCCGTCGATTGTTGCCACTCATCGCGGTTTGAGAAGTTCTCTACCTAGTACACGGTGTTCAATAAGTTCGGATACACTTTCAAAATTTGTTAAAAAAATGAAAACATGTTTTTTTATTTTTTGGATTTATGTTATTGAAAGCTATGTTTACAAGGAACGTTTACAACATTTCTCTTGGAATGACCCCCCCTTTGTACTCCTTAACGAGCTTCAAACGTTTCTCGAACGCGTCGCAGGCGGCACGCACGGACTGCATGGGCATTTCGTCCCAGATTTTGAGAATTACCGTCTTGAAATGATCCAAAGTGCTGACCTTGTATTCGTTCAGCTTCGCCATCATATAGGACCAAACAAAAAAGTCGAGAGGATTCAAGTCCGGGGAGCTGGGAGGCCACAAAGTTTTGTCCAGAAAGTCGGTTAAATTGTCCCGACACCAGGCTTGAACCACATTTGCCGTATGGGCTGGTGCACCGTCCTGCTGGAACACGTAGTGCTCATCGCCGTAGAGGCTTCGGAGACTGGGGGCAACAACCTTTTCCAAAACCTCAGTTTTGTAGTACGCCGCGTTGATTTTGACGTTTTTTTCAATAAACACCAAGGGTAGCTTACCACGTTTGCATACTGCCCCCAAACCATCACCGACGCGGCACTTTGGAACCGAGGGATGTTTATATTGGATTCAGGAATGCTGTCCCTCGATGGCGCCCACACCCGGTCATTTTGCACATTGTGCGGCTGCTGCAGCACGGACAGTTTCTCGTCCGAAAAAACAAACTCCTGACCAGCGTGCCGAGAGAGGATCCTCTTGGCTCGATCCAACCGCTTTTGCTGGTAGCCTCCGAAAACGCCATGGACCTTACGTTTTTGTAAGGCCTGAAACCAAGGTCCTTGGTGAGTATGGTGTGAGCGGTTCCAATGGAAACGTTGAGATCTGCAGCCATTTTCCGGATTGAGCGGTTCTTTTGCGCCGAATTCGCTCCTCACGATCTTGATGACCCGTGGCGTCCTCGCTGAACGCGGCCGACCGGATCTCGCATGGTCGTTGGTCGAGGACGTCTCCCGGTATCGCCTGAT
Source organism: Aedes japonicus (assembly GCA_034211315.2). Lineage (NCBI taxonomy): Eukaryota > Metazoa > Arthropoda > Insecta > Diptera > Culicidae > Aedes > Aedes japonicus. The sequence continues at coordinate 264 of JASCZW010016728.1, read as the reverse complement.
GGTCGTGTAGACAAAGTTCCGCTTGACCCCATGCGATTTCAGCAGCCGGAATATATCGCCGGGTCGCTCACCGTTCAAAAAACGCTTAATTACGAAGTCCCGATACTCTTTCATCGCGCGTAACAAACGAACAACAACTAACAGAATGTCAACACCGCGCACATTCGGTAGCGTATGAATGAAGCTAAAGCTGACACCAATACCAATGCAGAATATGTACATGGCGCATACCTACGCAATGATGAAAACTTGTATTCGAACTTA
>JASCZW010016727.1:0-18210 GCA_034211315.2 Aedes japonicus | reverse complement strand
GGCTGATGGCAAAGCTAAACTGGGACACACTAGTGGGTAAAATTCGGCAGATGATATTCCCGCACAACATGCGCTCCTTTCCTGCAGCAGAAAATTATCCTGCTGAATACGTTTATCACGGCGAAGGTGTGGTACCTGTCGTCAATATTACCACCGCAATGCATCCACACAGCAAAGCTAACATCGTCGATGAGGACCTCTCGATCCAGAGTAGCTGCACGCGTCCCTATGCAGCAATTAGCGCGTAGCAAGGAGCAAGGAGGACTGAAGCTGCAACTGCCAGCATTCCGCGCAAAGCGCTTCTATCAACCGTCACCTTCAAGAGATCAATTCCCTTCCCATTACACGTTCCTTCTCGCCCAAAATATTGCTCCCCCCCCCCCCGCCGATCTTCCTTGCCTCAAACTCCTCTCAGCAAATTCCCTTACCTCCATCAACATCCAACAAACCCCTCCAGTGATCTCATACACCAGTTCTATCTGAAAAACGGAGCTTCCCAGAGCGGAAAGAAACCATCCAGGCATCGAGTGGAAGAAGATCTCGATAAAACATATCGTCACGAAGGCTGCCGTCCAACCTGCGCATGGATCTGTACCCTATTAATAAATGAGAAGACGGATCATCGTAGGCTACTTAACAAAATCGGTCGTGCAAGCGATCCTTATTGCCAGTTTTGTCTGATGCGCATCATCGAATCACTACAACATAAATTCAGCAGAGTGCCTCGAGTAGCTGGCATGGGCAGTACACATCAAACGAAAGCTGACCAGGCGATTCTCAGCGGGTGGCAGCAGCTAACTTTCGACGATCTTCTGCGACCCATTTTGGGAAACATAGAACCAGCGATAAAATTAGAAATGCTTAAAATCTTTATAAAATACATCAGCTTTATTAATTTTAATGTTAATAATAGAATCGATCCGATGGCAGAACTAGACTTCATTTTGAGGCTAGTTGATTAATGGTCTAGTGTAATATTTTATTTAAATTCAATCTAAATAAACAATATTTACAAAAAAATCATGTAAATTTCAAGCGTTTCAGTTGGAAAATTAAGAGCGTGTCGTATCGATTGCAAACATGCATTCAGGATAGAATTTTATTTGAAATGTTATGCAGTTTCACATGAACTTGCTATTGACAGTAAAGGGTGATACGGTCAAAATTTGGTCAAGGGAAAACGCGTGTAAATCGGTGAAATCGTTTATTTAAAAAATCAAATTAAATTTCTTTTTCAAGTTCAATTAGTATAAAATTCAGGAAAAATATTCAGTTAGGCTTCCGCTTTCTCCAAATCCGAATTGCCGGGCCTTACGCTTGACCCCTGCCATCAGATTTTGTACAGCCACCTTGTCCACCTTCTTCGCCGCAGAAAGCCAGTTTGCCTTGAACTGCTGCTCGTCCTTAGCAGTTTTTTTGGTCTTCTTTAGGTTCCGCTTGACAATAGCCCAGTATTTCTCAATTGGGCGGAGCTCTGGCGTGTTGGGAGTGGTTCTTGTCCTTGGGAACCACCTGCACGTTGTTGGCGGCGTACCACTCCATGGCCTTTTTACCGTAATGGCAAGATGCCAAATCCGGCCAAAACAGTACGGAACAACCGTGTTTCTTCAGGAAAGGCAGCAGACGTTTATTCAAACACTCTTTCACGTAAATTTCTTGGTTGACAGTCCCGGAAGCTATGAAAATGCTGCTTTTCAAGCCACAGGTACAGATGGCTTTGCCAAACCAGATATTTCTTTGCGAACTTTGACAGTTTCGTGTGCTTGAAAATATCTGCTACCTTTCCCTTCCTTTTGCCGTATAAAACTCCTGTCCCGGAAGCTGCTTGTAGTCGGTTTTGACGTAGGTTTCGTCGTCCATTACCACGCAGTCAAACTTCGTCAGCATCGTCGTGTACAGCCTCCGGGATCGCGCTTTGGCCGTCGTATTTTGTTTATCATCGCGATTTGGAGTCACTACCTTCTTGTAAGTCGATAGTCCGGCCTGTTTTTGCCTGATGCACGGTTGTAGACGATACACCCAGCTTATTTGCGGCATCTCGGAGAGATAGGTTAGGGTTTCGCTTGAAACTACCGGCAACTCTCTTTGTCGTCTCAGCGGCTTCCGGTTTTCGATTTCCCCGATCCAGACTTCCTGGCTGTCGACAAACGTTCCCTCAAACACTTTAATTACATTTGTAACGGTTGATTTGGCAACTTTAGCGATTTTGCCAACTTTGCGTGCGAGTAGCTTCGGATTTTCGCGATGCGCGAGCAAAATTTTGATACGCTGCTCTTCTTGCTTGGACGGCATTTTGACAACTGAAGAGTGAATTCCAAAATCAAAATAGGAGCAACATTCTACACACACACACCTTCAAAATGAGGGGTGTTCAGGTTTTTTAAATGCAAAATTGAAAGAAATACGTCAAGTTGATATTGACCACATTTTGACCGTATCGTCCTTTATTTGGAATTGAAAAATACGTTCAACGATAAATTATGTCGGCGATGATCAGTGATGGTTTAGGTTAGATCAAAAGTAATTTTCATAATGGCATTAAAAAATATTATTCCACATCAATTGTGTGTACTGTTCCGTGACAACCATTAATTTTAAGATTTGCATCTATTTGCACAGAAAATGCAATCATTTATTTATTTAAATTCCCGAAAGTTTAATGTTTTATTAATTACAGCTCATATAATTACCTTTATTCTTAAGAGTGTATTAAAAGAACTGAAATTATTATACTAAAGGGTGTTTCGGTCAAAATTTGGTCAAACAGTAATGTGTGTGAGTCGATGAAAGTTTCTAACAATAAGTCAAATTCGTTTTCTCTTTCAAGTTCAGTTAATATAGAATACAGGAGAAATATTCACCTAAGCTTCCTATTCACCGAATTAAACAGTATCTTTTTTTATATAATACTTTATTATGCTGACTTTAAGCCTCCTGGGATAGTTCGTCACCTAAACAGTCTCCTAGTCCACTTTATTCGCCGCAGAACGGCAGTTTGCCTTGAACCGTTTCTCGCTCACAACAGTTTTTGGAGTCTTCTTAAGGTTCCGCTTGACGATGGCCAAATATTGTTCTGACGATTCGGGAGGGTTCTTGTCCTTGGGCATCACTTGAACGGTGTTGGCAGCATACCACTCCATGGACTTTTTTCCGTTATTACAAGATGCGAAATCCGGCGAAAAAAAAGAACGGAACAATTGTGTCACTTCAGGAAAGGCAGCAGACGTTTTTGTGAGCACTTGCTCAGATAAAATTCCACAGGTACAAATGGACTGCCACAACAGATATTTCTTCACGAACTTTGACAGTTTAATGTGCTTGAACATATCTGCCAACTTTCCTCTTCCGGTTACCGTATAAAATTTCTGTCCAGGAAGCTGTTTAAAGTCTGCGTTGACGTAAGTTTCATCGTCCTGTACCACGCAAGTCCCCAGTTTCTTGTAAGTCAACAGTCCAGCTCGTGTTTTAGCTCTATCCGCGGTTGGAGGCGCCACTCCCAGCTTCTTTGCGACATCTCGGACGGAGAGGTTGGGGCTCCGTTCGAAACAGCGGGCAACTCTTTTTGTCGTCGCTGTGGCTTCCAGCTTTCGATTTCCTCCCGATCCAGCTTTCCTGGCTGCTGACAAACGTTCACCGAACACTTTTAATACGTTGGTAACAGTTGATTTAACCACATTCAGCTGTTTCGCCAACTTGGCGTGAGAGTAGTTTGGATTTTCGCCTTGCACTTGCAAAATTTTGATGCGTTGCTCCTCTTCCTTCGACGACATTTTGATAACTGAAGTGCTAATCTCAAAATCAAAATAGAGGCATGATGCTACACGCACACATCTTCAAAATGAGGAATGGGCAAAAAATTTTAATGCACGATGAAATGAAATGCGTCAAGTTTAAGTCGACCAAATTTTGAACGCAACACCCTTTATCCATCATCAACCACGCGGGGTCAATGGGACAATTGATCGTTAGAATAAACCTGATCAGTCCAAGACCCTTTCAATTAGCCATTGTTTCGAGGTACAAACGCATGTGATGGTAATGGTAGTTGTGAACGTCTTCAAAAGGTCCTGTCCGTAGAACTCTAGTTAGAGTAATCCCTTGTGTACAACTCCTGATGATCAGGATCAACTATGAAAATCGATGGAATAAATCTAAGTGCTTTGTTTTTTTCCTACACAGAAAAAAATAGTGAATTATAACCATAATATGCGCTTCTGGGAGATCTGAAACAAAAATCTTAAAAAATATCGACACATGAAACTATTAGTGATCTGCATGTACAAATAAAAAGAAACATTTAATTTTCTACGTTTTCTGATTCACATAAAAAGAATGCTAAACTTGGAAGAAAATAATTGGATATTTAATGTAGTTAAGCCAGATAACGCTTGAATCTCGCCTGTTGTATGAAAGATTGCAAAAAATATTGTATGGCACATGAAAGATTGCAAACAATGTCGTTGTTTACGCCTCCTTTGGGTTGGAGTTAAACGAGGGGAAATTTTACACGCCTTTTAAATTTTTTTTTTTTGTCTGTTCTTTCCGAAAGAATTTGAAAAAAAACACATTTAATTTTCTGCGTTATGTAATGCACATTAAGGAAATGCTAGATTTGGCATAAAATGGGATCTTTCATGTAAATTGGAGCCAAATAACGCCTGATTCTGACCTGTTGTATGAAAAATTGCGAACAATTACGTTGTTCACGGTTGTTTTGGGTTGAAATAAACGAAGGGAAATTTTACGCGTCGATTAAAAAAACTTTCTATGAACTTTTGAATTCGTCGGTTAATGACATCAATTCATGATAGTGTTCCTAGAGCTTTGCAATACTTAGTTGATAGCTTAACACAGCATTTTTTCAATATAATTTAATGAATTGTACATGATGCTTAGGGTGACCATATTCCCCATATCACCATCCACCAGCTAATGGAGCTGCGACATGGACCATCGATGAGTGTTGAATTTTATTCACCACAGCATTCATGTTCCTTATCCAAGCTTCCCCTGGTAAGCTGACAGAAAATTACGCTTCAATGCAACGAGCCAAACGGTGTAATTCGATACAACTCTTTCCGTTCTACATTATCCTTTCTTTGTTCAAGCGACCGTCATCCTTTATGCAATATTTGCCGATTATTAATCATTATAATCGTGAAACGTCCACACACAAGCTTCCCACTATCCCCGCTTGCTTTGTTATGATGAATAATCCTGTCTAATTCTCATTCCTTTTCCACCCCTGCAAATTCTCCCGATCACAGCAGGCCGGGAACGAGTGACGTTACACACTGCTGCGATGCGATACAGAAAAAAGGGTTACGTTTTAGTGGAAATTTGTGTTTGACAATGAATAATCTATCATTCAGTTGCTTCTTCTGTTGTTTGTGTGTCCCAACGATCGCCAACGAGATGACAACCTCCTCCTGACTGTGGCATCCATTTACAATATGAATCGTACGTAATGAGATTATGGTGATGTATAAGAGCGTCGGTTTTCAGACACGTCCCTGAACGCATCCGTCGAGTCATTGTCGCTTCTGGTCGCCAGCATTGGCCAGCCAGCGGATGGGGGAATATGATGAACAATATTTTCAAAAGCGCTTATGGTTCTTGAAACTCTCAGATTTATGAGATGGGATTTCGGACCCGTTATCAGTGGGGATTCAAGTGTTGGGAGAAAAGTGTCCAGTGGACGCAACAAAAAATTACATCTAGAACCATAAATCTCAGTTATAGACGGGCACAAGGGTGTGAGGCGATTTGCTAGATTTTGATTTATTTTCTACTGTATTAGGATACTCGTTTGGCTCACATAGTTTGAGTTGCCCGGAACATTCCCGGTAAGGATATTCAATCAAGTAACTTTCCATTCTCATTAGGAATAAATCAAAGCAACCATCAATCCCCTTCGTTACCAACGAGATCGCAAATCGCAGCAAACAAAGCTCTAATGAGCACAAAGAATGTTTATTATTCTAACTTTCATCCCGTCAGCCAATCGTCATCATGCACTATCGTCATAATCAACCAAGAGAGAAAGCGCACACACACGATTTCTGCTGACACGTGTGTACCGAATAAATGGATGCTATATTTGGTCATATCATTAACACGCAGCATCTCCGAAAGGTGGAATGATTGCTTCCCCATTACCGACCGTTGCTGGTAACGAAGACGAATTGGAAGCAAAACGTCGCATTTATGGTTTCTGCTGAATATTCCTTCTCTCGTATCCTAACAATCATAAATTTCGTCACCGGTTAGGGTTTCCCTAGCCCAAAACATGTCAGCTTGCCTCAATAGCAGCTACATTGGAAACCCTGGCAACCCAACGAAAAACAGTTCAATGCCATGGAACGACAATAAAGGAGTATGATTTGAATGTCTCGCATTCGTTTCCATAGCAAACGAGGGGTTTTCTTGTGGCCATGGGAGGTGTGAGTGTGGGTGGTTGGGTTGTCACTAATACACACAATGCGCTCACCTTCCGCGCTAGCTTCCTCGCACACGCCACGTACGTAACGCGAACGCAGCATCATTATTTGATCCTGAAGGGTCTTTGTTGATTTTCCTGGCACGGCAACCGCCACCGAGCCACCGTTGGGATGGGAGGAATTTGCAAGGAAATGAGGTTATGTTTGTATGTATATGGAAATACGGTTCCTCGCTCGTAAATGAAGGCAATAATAGCGAAATGAGTTTCGTTGCGGGGAGTCAAATAACGCTTATGTCGCTCAGAATAGATGCTTCTACGATTGGAGGCGAACGTTGAGGTGGAAAAACTATTGCAGGGTGAAATGTTTGCTTTGAACAAAACCGAAATATTTGAAAGTAAATGCAAACATTTCGACTGCCATTAAAATGCCCGGAACTCTGTTGCACAGGGAAACCCTTTCTCATAAATTGCTTCCACCTTCGCCTGCTTTAAACCGAGCGGAGCACAATTTCCCTGCTATCTGGCGCATGCGCCAGTTCAAATTTAATGTATGAAATAAAATATAATGTATGGAAAATGTATGCGCTGAATATATAATGCCTGCACACAGACCGACAACGGAACGTGAATCCCTTTCCTTCATCTCACCCGAACCGTTCACTTCATGGGATGCTGTCAAAAGGTGGCGAGGGTGGTTATAGTGCGATGCGATGCTCAGGGTATAAGACGGAACCAATGGAAGGGTATAAAAAGAGGGGTGTTGGGGAACGAGGGGTGAGGTATAAAAAAGGATCATAAAATAAATTACACATGAGCATTCTGCGCTGGTTCTGCCGCTGTTGCTGCCGGGTTACTAGATCGTCTATGCCAGCGCTTGAATGTTCCTCCTGTGTACATGCAGGAGAGCGAGCGAATTAGCTAGCGAGTCCTGTCGTCGTTGCCATCATCGTAGCAGGCGTTGCAGGCATGGTGTGGCAGGAAGGGTGAATTGAATAGGGAATGAATCCGTCATATCGGAAAACCGTGCACCAGCCAGTCGGCTATAGGAGTGCGAATAACTACAGGAAGACGGGAAGACGGAACGGCGTGTGATGTGTTGACTGATGGAGTGCGGTATGGGGTATGACCCGTGCCAGAAGGACGCAGTGGTGGGTTGCACCGACCCGCTTTAGTTTGAATGATGTAAATACGAAAGAAATAGATAAAAACGGTCCATTCGGGAGCGGGGGATGAGTGTCATTGTTATGAATGCCGTGGTGCATTTTTGACGGATGTTGAATATTTTGAGCGATTCTGAAAGGTGGCGATTTTAATGCATGGTTATGGTTTTTTCTAACTTGACATAAGAAGAGATTTTTTTTAATTTCAGCCAAATTTCAAACTGTGTAAACTTATTAGAGAACCATGTCAAGAAATTTGGAGACTGTTTAAATTGAGACTGAGTATGATACGAAAGAATAAATGTTGATTGTTTTTTTTTGAATCAATAACTTATGATTTGAAACTAAATAAAGTAAATTCGAATATTTTTGATGAAGAAAGGTTCATTAAACATCCAACAATCTCCATAGAGTTTATTCTGTCAGATTTTAAATAAAATTATTTCAAATTGATCTTTACATTCACTTCCCTAGTAGCACACTTATTGCACTTATTGCAAACTATTATCAGTTTGCATAGTGATAACAGTTTATATTGAGTAATGAGTAATGAAAAAGATGTTTTAATGGAAAGTGCGTTTGATTCGTTTTCTCTAAATGATGGATTCTGCCGAAACAATTGGAGAAACACGTGATAAAAGTATTCTCCCGCATAGAACGACTTTGATTGGAGGTTGTCCCTCTACATGTTCAAACAATCAACCGGCTTTGTTTGAATTCTGAAAATAGTATCAATGGAGGAAAGGAATCGTTCTCCGGAATTTGGTGAGGGCCCAATTTTTTTGAGTTTTGAACAGGGTCAACCTGGATTTCAAACAATTTTCTTAGCTAACTTCAAATAGGATTAACCTTCTTTAGGCAGGTCAATATGACCCGGACTGGACTTGAAAATGCTATAACTTGCCAGAATAAGTATCTAGATTGAATTTCCTTAAATTTTCCTAAATCATAGGAAGCTACGGTTCTTCATCGAACCAAATTTTTCGACATTTCTGAAGAGCTGTAAAAAAATTTACTAATAAGGTGTTTCGGGTCATATTGTCCCTGATTTCAAACTCACATTGAGGAAACTATATATGATCAAATTTTAATGTCTTTGCAGTCGAAATGATTTTTAGAGTCCCAATTTTCAGTGTCTGATAGATACTGCCCTTTCTGACCCAATTGACCACAAGGAATCTGTGCCGGATAAGTGCATGTTTTGCCACGATCCGTGAGGCGGCGACAGATACAAATATTCATCGGAACATGCTTATCGACGGCTCAAACTTCAGAAATAGTATACTACTAGCTTTGAAAAGGACCAATGATCATATCATACATACCGAGACAATCAGAATGCCCCGAGAGAACGCTTTAGGATGGAACAAATACATATTTACACCGAAACTACATGATTTTTCATGATTTATTATAAGTAGTCTACTTCTAGCCTAGCCATTCCAGGACAATCCGGATGCCCTGGGGAGCCGTTTAGCAGGAGACAAAACATATTTGTGCCGAAACATGAGTTTTGACTGGCTCAAACTTCATGATTTTTTTTGAGTAGTCTACTTCTAGCCTTGAAATAGATCAATGCCCATTCTTGGATAACCTGAATGCCCTGAAAAAAAACCATTTAGGGAGGAAACAAATAGGATTTTCAACGAAACATGCCTGTCGACGGCTCAAACTTCATTACTTTTTGTAAACTACCTACTTCTAGTGATTAAATGGATGAATGACCACATTGACCATTCCGGGACAACCCAGATACCCCGAGGGAAACCTTCAAGAGGAGACAAATACAGTTTTTCGCCAAAACATGCCGATGCTACTAAGTTTCGACCATACATGAAGATATTGGCCCAGCAGCTATGGTCACTCATTCAAGCTAAGAGAAATTTAATTGTCATAGGAAACCATATCATTTTCACATTTACTATTACCGTCAATGCCTTGTGCGATTTCAATATTCGCTAAATTGGTAACAAAATTAAACAAATTCAGTTAAATACAACCATGGAGCCGGCAAAGTGACTAAGCTTTAACTTCCTCAACTGTCTGGATAACAATCGGAGTGGACCGCTCCCGACCACGCTGCGTCACTACTCATATATGAGTAAAAATGATAAACTAAGAAAGCTATGCAAATTTGATCAGTTTTTCATTGATTCTAGCTGTTTAATGAATTTTCCAGATTTCGGTAATTTCGGTAACCAGGTCGGTAATCGAGTTTGTGAGTATCCAGAATCATTAAAACGAATCCAATTGACAAAGCTTTCTTTGTTTACTATATTTACTCATTTATAAGCACATTGCGTCGTTTTAGAATATATCAATGTGATTTGAAAACAACAATAGAAAAGCAATCAACTGTACCAGTAATCAGCCCTAGGTGCCTCAAGGTTCTCATCTTGTTCATTATATTACTGATTTTTAATCCTCTGATTGAACCCATACTAACCCAATTCTCGTCACCAATCGCTGTTACTCAGCCGTGGAAGAACCAAATTACTTCAAATTTAGTTCACGAAAGTTTCACATTGACACTAGTCATGTAAAAAAAATCAAATCATTCGGTTTCAATACAGCTGAGAAATAACGATTTTCGACAGGAATTGGCCCACTGCCGAGTTGGCCCCGCACCCTATGCTGTCGACATGAAACATGAAGTTGTAGCCAATGCTTCAAGCTTTCACAGCATATTTACAATTGTGGAGTATATAGCGACTTCAACGTTTCAAGGAAAGGTTGGCACATTCAACCCCACTTTACACAAAAAAAAGTAACTACAAGATTTTTGCCAAATTTACCATTCTTACGCCCATTTTCTACTTTTTGGATCAGGTTCATCAGTTTAGAATGTATAATTAATTTTTAAATTATGGTTCATTTTCCGAATATCGAAATGATCAAGACAAGAGATGATCTTTACGATTTTTCTTAGGATCATATGATTAATTTAAGAAATCTAAATAAAAATATGATCAATTTAAGAAATATAAAATCGACATCTGAAGGATCAATCTCCTAAAGATCAATTTCCGATCACCCATCTGAGTTCGTATGTAAATGAAGACAACTGTCATTGATACATTTCAATGATAGAAACACACTATTCATGAAAAGTCATAAAGTTTGAGCCGTCAAAAGGCATGTTTCGAAAAAAATCGTTTTTGTCCCCTTCTAAAGGCATCTCCCAGAGCATCCGGGCAGTCTCCGAATTTCTAATATGGCCATTGATCCATTTCAAGGCTAGAAGTAGACTACTCAACAAAAATCATGAAGTTTGATCCATATTTGTCCCCTAATAAAGGGTTCCTCTGAGGCATCGAGATTGTCGCAGAATGGTCAATATAGGGATTGGTCCATTTCAAGACTAGAAGTAGACGATTCAGGAAAACTCATGAAGTTTGAGCCGTCGAAAAGCGTGTTCCGATTAAAATGTATATCTGTCGCCGCCTCACAGATCGTGCCCTCTTCTGGCACATATTCCTTATGGACAATCGGGTTGAAAAGGTCAGTAAACTAAGGTTTTTTTACATGGGGGATACGTTCCACTTTAACTATGAAACCGTGTAAAAAATTACTAAATAGAGTTGAGAAATTCACATGCATAAACATTTTAAATTGCTTCGATTTTATTTCCATGTGTTACCTTTTTACGCAATGGTCAAAATACAGTTCTTAAAATTTTGAGCATTTACACTAATAATTGTGATTTTTTTTAACTTCCATCTGATTACTTTTGACCCAAAACGTAAAACGTGACTCGAATTAAGTCGATAAGTTGTTCAGTTCTGGAGTTATCATCGAAAACAAACTATATATATTATTTCAAGAAGGATGGATTATTTTAAGAAGGATGGGTTCTAGAAAACATCGAAATTAATGAGACTAAAAAATCTTTAATTGTAAGCAAAAAGTACCTATTTAAAATCCTTGAAGTGTGGATATATGTAACATTGCAATAATCAAATGCCGATAAGAGCCGATTTGTTCTCCAGCATCAACGTAAAGTTTCCTAACGTAATAATGAAGTCCATGTGTTCATGTAATCCGATTGTCTTTTTGGTGCTAACAAACATGGTGTTTTCGGTAGGGATGAAAAAATGCCTCCATAACAGCTAGATTGGAAAATGAATCAACTTTGGAACATTTTAACAACACCCAACATAAAAAAGCAAGATTGTAATGCAATCTCGCATGATTTGGTTTCATTTCTAGTAATGGATCGTAACTTGGACAAAAAATGCAGCATTGGTCGTGGGCAAAATAGCAACACATAAATTCGCTTGGAAAAATTCAATTTGTGCGTGAGGTTGTGCAGTTGAATAGTAGTAGTAAATTCAATGGCTCACAAAAAAAGATCTCGATCCGCAACTGAGATTCGAACCGCGGCCGTCAGCGTGGCGTCACTTCATTGTAACCATCCACCCACCATAACAAGTAGAAGTTGCTTCGGTTTTTGAGGCACTCAACGTTACAACAATGAATCAAATGTCGGTCGCACACACTTACATGGCTTCGTTTATTTCATAAAACGCATGGTGACTTAATGAGAGGGATGTGAGAGTGTGATGAAAATTGTCTGATACTGACTTATAACTTACAAATATTTTGAATCAAACCGAAAATCACACAATGCTTTTTTTTCAAATCTAATGCACAAAAAAAGAACAATGTATTAAGACGACTCTTTGATTGTGATATTTCTTCTTTACCACATGTATATTTGTATATATACAATAGCAATTAAGTCAAAATCGCGAAGCACTCTAAAGATATAAGGAAAAATTAAGGTAATTTCTTAAAGATTTCCAAATTCGCAGATACCCTTCAAACGAAGAGCAAATGTCCATTTCTTGTCCCTCCCATGAAACCTACCGAAGTAACAACAGCATCCAAGTAAAACATGTACATAATTTAGAGGACATGTTTTGCTAATGCTTGAAAAAATAACTACAATGTGATAAACCTCGGTCGAGTTTCCAAAACTCCCCTCTCGTATTTTGATGTTAAACTTTTTTTTAACATTTTATTCCTAACGTCGTGTCGTCGTACGGAGAGCAAAAAACAACACACACATAAGCTGACACATGTGGAATGGGGAAGCCGGCCGACTGACGTGTGTGCTTCCTTATTTTGGAAAAGGACGATGCGTGACGTACCATGGAATTCAAACACATGGGAAGTCCAAATGGAAGAATAACATTGATCCCACGCAACATTTGCTATGAATTTGATTCCGGACGACGCATTTTTTTAAATATTATTTTACAACCAATTGTGTCCCCACGTTTGTGCGAAAACGCTCGCATATATTCATGTTTTATAGCTGGGTATTATTATTATTATGATGTTTTCAAATTTAGTCTATTGTCATGGAAAATTGACAAGTTTTCCCTCCGTTTGAATTTTCCTATTGTACGTGTCCTTTGCCGGAGGGGTTCACTTTTTAGCATTTTTCCACACAGTAGGCTGACCCTTGAGGTTTATGATAATAAATCCTATTTTCATGGTCCGTTTTCAGTTGGCCAAACGCAGATAATGCCTGGACGGCTGTGGACTGCGGAGTTTAATTCGAAATCGGAATTGAATTCGACGTAATTCGAGCATGTCAATTTCATTCCGGCGAGCTCCTTTTCAATCGAGTACTAATAGGACTTCCAAATTGTCCGTCCTCCCCCCACTCCATCCCTTCGGTGTCATTTCGAATTGGATAAGGCTCAGTTTTTTTTTATCCTATTCTTGTTTTGTCCGCTGAGACGATGTGAAATAAAAATCCAATACGAATTGCGAATGAAAAACGAGGAAATTCATTAAGCACTTCCCAAAAATCACGATAAGAGTGAACAAATAAAGGAACGAGTCTCTCTCGTTCGCCTAGTAATCAGCTTTTTTCTGCCATCTTCAGCTCAAATCAAAAGGGAACTTTTGCCAACCTGAATGACACGACGCGGCTCAATAAGATGGTTTAGGATGATTTGGTGAAAATATAGTAGGCTTTCGAAATTGTTCCAAACGGTGTGAAAATTTGACCAAATAAACCACAGCATGTCATGCAATTTTGGAACGGGACATTGAGTTTGTTTATTTTGTTCGAATACAATCGCATCAGCGATCACCGCTTCACCTTTCTGGACACCGCGTTCCTGATTCAAGGCACCTAAATCAGCATTAAATTTACTATTCCACCAAACACACAATAAATCAAGTAGAAACTTCTAAAAGTCAGCAACAGTCATCGTCCCTGGTCCGAATCCAATATAAAATGGTCCCCTCAAGCATCCCTTCCACTCCCATCATGTCTAAACGTGGCTATAGACGACCGATGGACAGCAGGCTTCCGTCGAGGAGGTGGGCCATTGCCCGACAGAAGTGGAATGGAAATCTTTCAATTTGATTTGAAGAGTTTTTCATTTGACCGTTTCCATTTCGGACCCAATTTCGGGCTCATTCTTATCCTGATAGCAACCTTTTGCCTGGTCCCTTTTTAACTGCTAGCCGAACCACTTCCTGTTCGTTCGCTCCCATCCCGAACACGTTTCCTTATCAGACATCGTTATTCCAATTTCAATTTCACATTTAACTTTTAGCACACTCCAACGCTGGCTGTCCTCTTTCATCAAGACGCACTAGGAGCCGTTGATTTTACCTTCTTGTTGATCCAAAGTGCTTCATACACTCTCGACATCGGGCGATGGGTGGCCGGCGAAAAAGGACACGAGCTCGGAAAAGCTAAATAAATTTAACTAACATGGATTCCGTTTTCACATGTTCATTCTTATTAGAAATTCCACTTAGACACCGAACTGCGCCTCTTTTTTTCGCAACAATGGAAAAACGAGAGCTTTTTTTTGGGGAGGCGAACATTCACCCTCAGCAGTTTTTTTTTTTTCTTTTTTGCTTCTCATTCTATCAACTTTATCGGAATCACATTTCCAATTTTCTAATTACGCTACGAGTTCTTTGATTTCTGTCGACAATGAGGGTACTTCCGAGCTGGGTTGCCGTTTACTGTTGACTTGACGTAATTTAGCCACCCACACCATTCCGTCAAGAAAGAAAAAATCTGGCTTACTGCGATTGGGAAGAGTTGATCATTTTCTTTATAATGGTCTGAATCAGGTTTTTTTTATTAGAACGCCTATTTTATTTCAAACTCGTAACCATCAATTAACAACAGGTGGTTTGGGGGTCGCAAAATATCACTATCAGCACATCAAAGAATTTCCCTAGCCAACCGCTAAAAATCATGTTTTTAACATATTTGCTGTGTGCATACGTAAGGTATGCACACAGCAAAATCTTGCCAAAGAAATACTCGCAGTACAGCATTAGTTCTGTTTATTTTTCAATCTGAAAAAAAAATCATCGTAACAAAGGGTTAATTCATAACTCATTTAAATCAAAATATTATTCTCAGGACTTGTTATATCCGTATGCTCTAACTTTACGTTTGATGCCATACATTAAGTTCTGCACAGTTTCCTCAGTCACCTTTCTGGAAGCATTATTTCAGTCTGTGTGTGTAGAATGTTGCTCCTATTTTGATTTTGGAATTCACTCTTCAGTTGTCAAAATGCCGTCCAAGCAAGAAGAGCAGCGTATCAAAATTTTGCTCGCGCATCGCTAAAATCCGAGCTACTCGCAAGCAAAGTTGGCAAAATCGCTAAAAGTTGCCAAATCAACCGTTACAAATGTAATTAAAGTGTTTGAGGAACGTTTGTCGACAGCCAGGAAGTCTGGATCGGGGGGAAATCGAAAACCGGAAGCCGCTGAGACGACAAAGAGAGTTGCCGGTAGTTTCAAGCGAAACCCTAACCTATCTCTCCGAGATGCCGCAAATAAGCTGGGTGTATCGTCTACAACCGTGCATCGAGCTAAAAACGAGCCGGACTATCGACTTACAAGAAGGTAGTGACTCAAAATCGCGATGATAAACAAAATACGACGGCCAAAGCGCGATCCCGGAGGCTGTACACGACGATGCTGACGAAGTTTGACTGCGTGGTAATGGACGACGAAACCTACGTCAAAGCCGACTACAAGCAGCTTCCGGGACAGGAGTTTTATACGGCAAAAGGAAGGAAAGGTAGCAGATATTTTCAAGAACACGAAACTGTCAAAGTTCGCAAAGAAATATCTGGTTTGGCAAGCCATCTGTACCTGTGGCTTGAAAAGCAGCATTTTCATAGCTTCCGGGACTGTCAACCAAGAAACTTACGTGAAAGAGTGTTTGAATAAACGTCTGCTGCCTTTCCTGAATAAACACGGTTGTTCCGTACTGTTTTGGCCGGATTTGGCATCTTGCCATTACGGTAAAAAGGCCATGAAGTGGTACGCCGCCAACAACGTGCAGGTGGTTCCCAGGACAAGAACCCTCCCAACACGCCAGAGCTCCGCCCAATTGAGAAATACTGGGCTATTGTCAAGCGGAACCTAAAGAAGACCAAAAAACTGCTAAGGACGAGCAGCAGTTCAAGGCAAACTGGCTTTCTGCGGCGAAGAAGGTGGACAAGGTGGCTGTACAAAATCTGATGGCAGGGTCAAGCGTAAGGCCCGGCAATTCGGATTTGGAAAAGCGGAAGCCTAACTGAATATTTTTCTTGAATTTTATACTAATTGAACTTGAAAAAGAAATTTAATTTGATTTTTTAAATAAACGATTTCACCGATTTACACGCGTTTTCCTTCGACCAAATTTTGACCGTATCACCCTTTAACAATATCTTTCAACTGGACGAAGTTCTGGGGTGTTTGTACGATGTTGACGTTGTTTTCTGCAAGACGCCAAAGCAGGCCAAAACAACACAGAACACGTGTGTTTTTGAATGCATGGTAGTAGCCGTTTTTGCAAACACTCGTTGACGTCAACTTGTTGGTTAATTGTACCTGTAGTTATGAAGATTTTGCCAGTCAAACAACAACTACAAATAGCCTGCCAAACCATGTAATTTTTAGAGAACTACGACAAATGTTTGGCCTTCAAATGATCGTCAACTTTGCCACAAAAAAAATTTTCATTACAGTTTTTCATTACAGTTTTTAAACACATTTTCATTACAGTTTTTAAACACATAAATACGATGATTTGACCTTCTCGGACCGAGATTTTGACCTTCTTGTATGGAAAGGTTCGGTATCTACTTAATAAGCCCAAACACTGCATTCCACTGGGATTTGAAGTTGTTATTCCGCTTGTCGCCAGATCCTTTAGCCGCATTGCGGATCTCGAAACTAAGAACTTTTTCTCACAAGCGTTCGAACAAAAAAAAATTCGTTTCGAGCTACGTAATGCCATCCCTGGTTTCCGATCGAGAGTCAACCAATCCCGGAAGCTTTTCAACACGCTATTTACTGTTGAACGAGAGACTACGAGTGATATTGCTACGGCATGAAGCGACATAGATCCATACTTTCCTCACTTTCTACACCAACGCACAGTGGTCCAGAATGCGAATTTAGCTGGAAAGACACATTTTGAAGTTCTGGAGCCAAATTGTCTTCCACAAAGTTGTTTCTAATAACAAGGCGCTTCTTTTGGCTTGAATGAAAATAGGGTGGTCCTTATTTTCAGAGAAATTGAAAATCTTACTTTTTTAATTGCAGAAATAAAGGCATTCATTATTCGGAATAGTTGTAGAATCAATAATTCCAAGCAACTTTGATGGTATAATTTGTTTTTGACGAGAAGCGTTTCCGATACGTGCGGAAGCACGACTACAGAACTAAATGCGGCTAAACAGGGGGAGGCAATTGATGGATTCATCCACGCTATAGAGAGGAAGTGTGACAAGCTCCCCAAAGTGGCTTTAATATCTGAGCAGCTGACTGCTATAATCTACTTTATGTCGATACGTAGGCAACATCAGCATGGACTTGAAGGAACAACGCGGTGTCTAGGAAGCCAAAACGGCAGTGCGACTGCGGAAAGGAACCAGGTACCCACGATGTGGCTGCCAATGACCGACTTGGACTCGGCTTTAAAAGTAGCGAATGATTTCAAGGCCTGGTCGCTGGAGCGGGGGAGTCACGTTACCAATCTGAGACGTTAGACCCTGTTAGAAGTCCTGGCTAGGTTCAATGAAGACCTGGCCTACGTTGGTACCAAGACGGTGGAGGATGGCTGCACTCATAACGATGACTTGGTGGTTCGTCAATTGGTCAGACGCTGTAAAAATGTCAAGTACGCTAGTCGCTATGTTTATGAAACAAAGCTGAAGTGAATTCATCTTATAATTGCGGCCCAAACCTGTATGATGACAACGCCTCGACTTTGTTTTTGCACCGATAGTTCAGCATGGTAAATATCGGGTGAAAGCGAGAAATACTCATGTTGGAGCGTCAACTTTGACGCCAGCTGTAGTCCAAACCACTTGATGAAAACAGTTCAAATTTTGTCCACATTAATTTCTGTATTATTTTAAGCCATGGAGAAATTTTTAATATCCTACCTAAATTTTTCACAGAAATACGGATTTTTGAAATTGGTATGTCAAAATTGACTTTTTTCACATATGTTATGATAACTTCAAATTTATATACTTCATCAACATAAAATTTTGGTCACATAAGGTATATACATTAGTTATAGTGTTGTCAAAATTTCAGCCAAATATA
>JASCZW010016726.1:0-18234 GCA_034211315.2 Aedes japonicus | reverse complement strand
TATGAAATTTGGCGCACATAACTGAATAATTTTGATAATATTATTTAGCAATTGCTTCAACATTAAGGGTGTTATTAATGATAGGATAGAATGAAAAACTCGATTTTTTTTTACATTTGTGACATACGTCCTATTGAAAAGTTATTTACTGATTTACTAATTTCACGTTTATTGTGATATGTTGTGAAAAATGAGTGCCTCGTGGAAGGAATTGGACGCAACAAGACACCGAAGGGCTTTGCAGGGCTTGGCTGGATGTTTCCCAAGATCCAATCTTTGGGACAAACCAGAACGTCGAAAACCAGTACGAAAGAGTATTCAAACTTCACTGCACGAAATATTTAGCGAAACGAAACCGGTGCAAGAACAAATTTAGGTCTTTTTGTGTTACCTTTTTATGAACGACCGGTGCGAAAGTGGGTGGCTGAATAAAAATAGGAACGATCTCAGTCATCAAAATATTACCCAGATACGAACTCACCGGTGGGGATGGTCTAAAACAACGCAACGTAGTAACACCATTTAATGAACATTATTTTTTTCTAACTAGCTTATTCCTAATAATAATTTTCATACGAAGTAAATGCAAAAAAAAAATGAAATTTTGAAGGAAAAAATATCGGATAACAAAAGTTAAGGGCATAGGAAATCGATTGGAAAAAGGTCGAATGATAAACAGTGAGATAAAATGTCGATTGGACAAAGAACCAAATGATGAGAAGGGGAACAAACAATAACAAAATCCCAAATGGGGACAATATGAATATTGTAGGAAGATAAAAGGTCGAATTACAAATCGCCGAATGAGAAAACGTCGAAAGAAAAAAAGTTTAAAGGTTCTAGAGGTCAAACAGACATAAGGTTGAATGATTAGCATGTTCAGAAGATGTCGAATTAATAAAAGATCGAATTGCGAAAGGGTTGAATGGGGACAAATCAAATAATGTTCGACGATAATCCAATCTGTAATGTACTGTTTTCACATGGCTACACTGAACATTTATTTCCTTACATAAACTTTCACTCGACAACAAATGTCTCGTATATTGTATGAAACATTGATATTGATTTTTAACTGGTGAAATGCTTCCATCCATCTTTTTTGTATAATGCACGGAAAGGATTTCTTAAAGACCAGCCAACCACTGCTTCGTTATTATCGTACTCATGCACGTTGGTTTTACTGCTGGGATGGTCGGGAATAATTTATTTATCTTTGTACTGTTTTCGTACTATGCACGAATCAGTGTTGGTGACTGCCGAAAAATTCGGCGACAATTGTTTGTTGTTATCCGTGGTTGAAATAATCACACCGATAAATCAAAATGTATTGGTAAAGGCATCATACGCAGGAACTCAGTGAGTGAACAGGATTAAACGTTTTGTATATTATTTCATTCCAGCACACAAGTCGAATGGACAACAGCTTTGCCTACTTGTGATTCACTCTTCGTTGATTGAGTGGCTATGGAAATACGACCCAGTAGAATCGCCAGTTGATAATGTTTGGAGACGAGAGATGATAGCATTCATTTGAACTTAATCTTATATTGTCTTTTAGTTCGAATGACAGGATCGAAGTAGGTCGCGCTCCGGGACTGACGTATTTGTGCTTCGCTGCTTGTTTTATCTGCAAATTTTCGAGAAAACTAGATATTTAGTGGAAATTATTGTGTAGTGTTGAACTTTTCACCTTGATAATGATTCGGTCACTAAAGAGTTGATTGCGGTCCAACACGAGGCTTTCGACTGGTGTAAAAACAAAGTGTCCCCGGTGCAGACGGAACCCCGAACATACAGCCTTGCTGCGACAGGAGGAGCTCGAGTTCACCCGCGACACTCGGAGATGTTTGGTTAATGGTCGTGGAGCGATCATGGTCGACCATCTCCTTAAGAACAGAATGTTATCTGGAGGGTACGCGGACCTGCTCTGGTTGCTCGATGTTACAACCACAGCAATGGAATGTTCTGGAAACCCGGGTGAGCTCCTTCCATTTTCTCGTTTTGTGTCCCATTCCAATATTTTTTGTTTCGATATGTAGATATGTATATTAGGCTGAGTCAAAATTAAAATTCTAGTTCCCTAGTAATTTTTGGAAGCCTTTTGGGACCCATAATAACTGTGCAAAATTTCAGCTCGATCGGTGAAACTATATTTTTGCTCTCGAGGTTTTAATTTTACTTAGGATTTTATATGGGAAAACTTACTTTTACATTGAATAATCTGGCGAGGTGACCCGTTGCCACCTAAAAATAAGTGAACCAAATTTTTTTCTTGGAAATTTTCCAAGAAAACTTTTCTTTCAAGACTGCAAAGCGATCCGACGATTGTGGAAAAAGTTATTGAGCTAAAACTGATTACAATCCAAACGAACGGCTCACTGAACTGTTTTTCCTAACAACACTGCCACCTGCAGCATGGCCTGTAGCCTGCTGCTGTTGGCGCGAAGCAACCACGTTGTTGTGGGGCGTTCACTCGGCATGGAGGAAAGCCGTTATCATGCACATAGAACAGTTTGACAGTTGACTCCGTTTGAACGAAGTTATACAAAGCTTCCGTTGCGAGTTCGAATTATAATCTGTTGCTTGAAGAAAATGGAGCAGTGTCGATTCCTTTTGTTGGCCTAGTTTTAAACTAGTTCAAACCCAAAATAATACCAACAAAAAGGGATGTGATTCAAGTGATGTTTTATTATAATTATTTGAAGCATTATGCCATCCCAGAGTGCATCGAAGAAGTGGCTCAAATGGTTGTAAAGTTAAAATGAAAGTTAAAATGGGTTTGAAGTTAAATGAAGTATTGAAGTCTTAGTAGCGGCACATTGACTAAAATACGATTTTTTTGCAAAGTCCAGATGTACCAGTTTTGTAAATTGTACCAATATTTTGAATGCTAAAATTTAGAATAAATTGTCTGAAAAAGATATTTATTCGTTTTCCCGAGCATCTTATTTTGCAGAGCTTCAGGTTCAGCCTATATTTCTTTTTTAGGAGGTCTTACTCTACTCTCGATGTTATTCGTTGAAATGTTTAGTTGTTGGGATAAATTTTGTGCAAAAACATGTAAAAAATTGCGAATAAATGACCCCGTTAAAAATAATAGGTCCACTATACCGGAAGCGTGTACACAGTATCATCCAAACCAAAGATACTATGCGCATGATATGGAAGAATCCAGGTTGAAAAAAGAAGAAGACACCGAGTGGTGATAAATCTGACAGCTCCCATGTTGAAGTATAGGACGAACGTTTTAAAATGCTTATAAAAAATTCAAATGAAATTCTAATTAAAAGCGGTTTGTTGTATGATGTAAGAAAAATCCAAAACAACTCAATAAAGACATTTTCAGCAAAATAAAAAATAAATCAAAATAATGCCCCTATTTTGCAGTTTAAGATTTTTCTTACATCATACAACAAACCGCTTTTAATTAAAATTTCATTTGAATTTATTCGAAGCATTTTAAAACGTTCGTCCTATACTTTAACATGGGAGCTGTCAAATTTATCACCACTCGGTGTCTTCTTCTTGTTTCAACTTGGATTCTTCTATCGGCTTTCCTCCATGCTGAGTAAACGCCTCACAACAACGTGGTTGCTTCGCGCCGACAGCAGCAGGCTACAGGCCATGCTGCAGGTGGCAGTGTTGTTAGCAAAAACAGTTCAGTGAGCCGTTCGTTTGGATTGTAATCAGTTTTAGCTCAATAACTTTTTCCACAATCGTCGGATCGCTTTGCAGTCTTCAAAGAAAATTTGGTTCACTTATTTTTAGGTGACAACGGGTCACCTCACCAGATTATTCAATGTAAAAGTAAGTTTTCCCATATAAAATCCTATGTAAAATTAAAACCTCGAGAGCAAAAATATAGTTTCACCGATCGAGCTGAAATTTTGCACAGTTATTATGGGTCCCAAAAGGCTTCCAAAAATCATTGGGGAGCGAATATTTTTTTCTTTCATATGTCCGTGTCCCACCCTAATGTATATGTATGTGTATGTGCACTCAGTGGCATGGGAGAGGCCGAGCGGGGTTTTGTTGGCGGAAGACTCTATGTTCAGCCTCCTGTGGCTTTGTCAATTGTCAGTGTTTTTGGATGAAGGTTTGACAGCATTATGCAAAATGTGTGAATCTGGTGTGATCAGGTTTTAATGTTGATATAGTTTATAGATTTGAGGTTGTCGTGGCATGTGTGAGGGGAGTCATTTTTGGACGTGAAGATTTCGAGGGTCCGTGTTTCTGTGGGGGGTTTGGGTGGCATATTGGAGGTTTCTTCGGGGCTTGTAGGGGTACAGAGGATTGTGTGGGTGGGATTTGAACTGTTTCCATAGGGTGGTTTGGGCTGCAGCTGCGTCGGGGTTGACTTACTAACGTGGGCATTTCCCTTTTTTACCCGGTGCTGACCTTGCTGAGGTGTCGGTGCGGGGAGGAAGCGAGGTGAATTTTATTAATAATACTGTATAACACTGTATACGTAGTTTTCACTAACCAATTCATACTGAATGCCATATTTTCAAAGTTCTTCGTGGGTTACACTAGTTGTTTGGGATATTTCACGCGTAACAAATCATGTGTATTAATAAGATTAATTCACCTCGGCTTTTTTTTTTTTTGCACCGATGTTTCGGCGGGGTGAGTATCGGGTGAGGGGGGGAGGTGCTTGTGTTGGTGTGTCAACTTTGACGCCAGCTGTGTTCCAGACCACTTTGTGGAGGTAGTTCGAGTTTTGTCCACATTGTTTTCTGTATTTTTATAGGCTGTGGAGAGGTTTTTAGTGTGCTACCTGGGTCCTTCACAGGGGTGCGGATTTTTGGGGTTGCTGTATCCAGGGATGGCTTTTTTCACATATGTTGTGATGGCTTCGGGTCTGTAAGTTTTGTCGGCATGAGGTTTTGATCGCATAGGGTCTATACATTAGTTATTAGATTGTCAGATTTTCGTTTGGAAGTATTGATGGTTGGCGGGGAGACAGGAGGTTGAACAACGTGGTTTTTGGGGGCAGGGTTTTGCTCGGCTTTTTTTTTTTTTTTTTGCTGCTGAGTGTTTGTGTATGTTTGTGTATGTATACATGTGTATGTAGGTGTGAATGTTCATGTAATTTTATAATGCATAATATATATATATGATCACATCACTTATCAAGGTGAATCCTGATCCATCGAGCCCTACCCTACTAACATAGAAAAACCTCCTTCCTGTGACCTTTGTGGGGATGCAGAGGTAAACACGGTCCCTAATCAGCAAAGGTCACACTAACTTTCCTTCCCTATTCCCAACTGATTGCAAGGACGTGGCCGGCGCCGTTATTGATTATTAAAGAAATTGAGTCACTGAAACGTGTACAGTGAGAATGGTCGGTTACTCCCAGCCCCATTCAGTTGATTCATTGTGCAATTTCACTGATTCTGATCAATCACGGAGTAGCAACCATCGATACGTGCAGTCAGTCAAGCTAAGCTAAGCTAAGCTATTGTCTTTTAGTTCGAATGACAGTGTTGGAGGTGTTGTTAAGTATGTACCGTCTGGGGAAAATCAGCCTACTCAATTAGATTTTTTTTTAATTTCCCTGCCGCACGTATCCGATAAGTCCTGACAATTTTTTTTCAGGACTATTGACACAATGTGTTATGCCTACCTTATGAGTATTATATCACATAACATGCAAGAACAATCGTTATCGAGATTTCAATTGAAGAGGCTATAATATCCATATCGTCGATTATCGTTCGTTCAACAAACATTCGCTTATTTTCTGCTTCAACAAGAATGCATACATTTTTGTTTTGTGACATGTGAAAAATCATCTTTACCGGGCAGGGAATCACATTTGCATCCGGGACTGGTTTCCAAATTTGTTGAACACTTATTCAACAGATTTGGGGAAGCTACCATTACCAACTAAGTATCCTTTGCCATCATCAGTATCTAATAAAAACAGAAAATACTGACCTAGAGGAACACATGTAACTTTATATTAACATTTGGCGTTTAGTTGCTACATATTTTCTGTTTTTCCCGCAGTATTTACTGGCTACACTGTGCTTCTCGGCAGACGATTCATTGTTGCTTTGAACGCGGTACACACAATCACCATGTGATCCGATCGAAAGCTTCGAGCACTAGCACACAATCGAATCAGGAAACGAAAATGAATCACCAACGAATCAATAAATTGTACAAGCAAGCAGTGATGCACACGCATACAATTGACAGGCGACGAAGTTCATACTATGTTCATACAATGTGTACCTTGGCCCATCAGTTTTCGGTTTAAGAGGTGAAGCAGAACCTCGCATTGTGTGCGTCTATTGAATCAAAGAAGAGCGTGTAACGAATGATTTATGATACGATTGGAACCATCCTTGGCACTAATGTCCTTTTTGTGTCAACAAGTGCTTCGTGCTTTTGACAGTTGCTCGTGTGGCATTAATTACGAAGGTAGCTTCACGAAACATACAAATCAGTTTCGTTGCAGTAAACAACGAATAGATTCGTTAGTCCTACTTTTGATTTCATAATATAAACTAAAATTAATTTTTAAATGTAGAGTTTGACAGTTATAGCATCGGAATGAGAACAAATGTAACAGGAGCGCCATTCTCTTTCTTTGTTTATTATTATGCTTTGCGCGATAAATTATCGTGAAAGTTGTGCGAAAACGCAAATAGAGCTGCGCGTTAACGTTAGTACCTGGACAGACATGCAACGTACAGCGTTGTACGAACTGTCAAATTCTTGAATCGAGTACTAAAAACAGGTACTAAAAGTAAAGTAGCACAACGCCGTACGTTGTATGTCTACCCCAGGCTTAAATCGTTTCGATATCTTCAACAATAAGTGCGCAAATGACCCAAGTATTATGGTTTCAGTTGAAAATCGAATTTATCGCCTAGCGACAATCGATTTCACTCTCGTTCTGTACGTTATACCTAATGTCGGAAGTAGTGCGCTGTACAGCGCATCTGATGCGCCATACAGCACACTACTTCCGACATTAGGTATAACATACAGAACGAGAGTAAAATCGATTGTCGCTAGTCGATAAATTCGGTTTTCAACTGAAACCATAATAATAACCGCGCCAAAGACACCGATTTCAATTATTTAAAGCAAACGCGTAGTTTTATCTGCGTTTTCGCACAGCTTTCGGGATATTTTATCGCGCAATTCATAATATATACTCCGTAAATAGAGAACGAAAGGCAGTGCCGTCGACATTGACACATTTTTCTTGTCTATTACATAAGTCGACACTCCCGTTTTATTTTGCACAACTTTTTAGTACAATTGTTTACTATCTCTTTTCCTCTCACGGAAATATTACTCAATTTTCGTAAAAAGTGGATCTACTAAATTTTATAAGTAGATCAACTTTTTACGAAAATAGAGTAACATTTCCGTGAGAAAAAAAGCGATGGTAAACAATTGTACTAAAAAAATTGAACAAAATGAAATGGGAGTGTAGAATCTTGTTTCAATACACGGTAGGAATCAAAAACCCATTAAACCCCGTACAACTAATTTTTAAAATTTGTATGCTCTGTCAAAAAATGAGTAACTAGAAAATATGAAAATGGGTGAAATATTCCCCATTTGGATAATTTGTTGTTGAAAAAAAGGGTATGTGTCCCTTGACTCAGCCTATTATGCAACCAGCGATCACATTTTTCATTATAACTCATAAAGTTTTTAAGCTGTAAGCGAGATTCAACTAGTTATACACTTGCAAAGATAAGTTTGAAAAGACATTTGGTAGCATTTATCACTAAAAGTTACACAACTATTTTTATAATGCCATAAACTTTCGAGGGATGTAGATTTAATGTCGGTCTATAGGCACCAAATTGGGTCTATTCATGGATGCAAGTTCGTCCCATTCGATGGATTTATCACTAAATGTAGTCTTTGTACGGTTTTTTTTTTCTAATTTTATGAATTAAGGCATTGTAAGCTGTACTGGATTTACTTAATACTACATATCACAACACAAACTTAAGTAAAACTGCATCGAAACACTAACATGATGTTCATATATGATTTATCAGCCATTCAATAATGAAAACATTATAATTCACTATGCAATGATTTTGTCTCATCGATTTGTGTTCAGATGAGCCATTTGAATATAAACAACCACAAATTCATGAATTTCCAGTTCAAATTTTACCAATAACAACCTTTTTGCAGTGTTATTGATACAATAGGCCACAGTTCTGAACATACAAAAAAATATGTACCCATCATTGGGTCTACGATTTTCTTGTAGATGAAGTAGATCATTTGGCAGCACTTCACGTGTATTGGGTAGCATGCATATAACCAAGACAAAACGAAAGGGTTTGTTTGTTATTCTTCCATGAGAATATTAACAACAAGACTCACCATAGCGTTTGGCATAGAATGCTCTATGAATGATTGGAAACGCACACTAGCGGTGATGTGTATGCTATACAGTACCCAAGTAGCACGCTACGGTCAAAATTAGTTACAGTAACTCGATTATGACTTAGCAAGTCATATTTATGTTATCTCAACCGAATGGCAACAAGTGTGCTGCTAGGGTATGTGAGCAGAGCAACATCAAGCGATTACTTCGATTGTTGACGCGGTTCAGAATAGGTGCAAGCGTATTTAAATTATTGTGAAAATTAATCCCATAGTTTTCTGGTATTTTATCAAGTATTCGTAGATTCTCGTGTGGCTAGTGTAATAAGTGAAGTGTGATTTTTATGGTTTGTGTAATTACGCACCGAAAATGTGTAGGGATATAGTGCAATCAAAGAGAAAACTTGGAGTCTGGCTCGAGTTTATTCCCTAGTACGGTTAGATCAATTGTGTTGAAAATCTGACTGCTCATTATTTTAACGAAATTTAAGTCTCCGAAACGTTTCTTTAGCTTTAAATTATATTCAAGATCTAATTTTATTTGCCAGGATTATATATTCTTGGTTACTGCGTCCATTTTTTAAAGACATTAAACATCTTTTTGCGTTTGATATTGGATGGCTGCAGAATGTAACGGATATATGTACTATGGTGAGCATAATTTCCACTTCCCTAGAACGCGTGCACGTAAACTGTACACACAAATGTTGAAAACACGGGAAAGCAGATTAAGAAAGACAAGTTCGAGATTGCAAAGTCCCTCAGGAAACAGTAAGTTTCGAAGTTCTGCAAAAAATTCATGATTTGACAGGTGATTGGTTCATGCTCATCAGAGTTGCGGCCGATCGAAAGGTACTAGGATATAATGAGGCACGAAGTTCATTAACATCTTAATGTTAAGGAAATGTTAAAATTATGTTTGAAAGCATAGAAAAGTTTATTCAAGCGTTGTAAAATATCATATGAGAGGAAATAAGATTATTCGGTGGTTGGGATTTTTAAAGATGCAAAAACCAAGCCTATGTCATGATAATCAGGGACTTATTTTTTGGCGAGTAAAGATTGCACAAGCAAAAAAAATGAAAACCATTTCTTGAAACTTGAAACTTCATTTCAAAAAATGAAAACCAATTTTTGTTACCTGCGACAAATTGATGAAATTTCGTGTGTAAATTGTAATGTTTACATGTGAAAAATTTCGTCACAATCTGTCAAGTCGTTATTGAGAAGGCTTCCAAGCAAGATGCGCTTCCACAAAAAATTATGGACAGGGTCGTGGAAAATCCAGTCCAGTCCCACAGGTGGATCGCGAAACAATGTAGAAATCGATAATTCGACCGTATGTGAGAGGTAAAATCGTTCAAGGAGACCCAGCGGTAAGCTGGCGGTGGAAAAAAATGGAAAGATGACCGACCCCGTGAACACAAGGAAGGTGAGGGTTTACTTCAAGTGCAATCCAAACCAAGAAGGTCAATTCTTCTGTCTGGTTCGTTCAGCAGACAATGAAACAGAGCGGACTTCATGTCTTTAAGGTAAGGAAGGTGCCTAACCGTACCGATGAACAGAATACGGTGGCCCAATTCTGGGCCAGGAAGCCGTACCGCAAGTGGTTGGTGCAGCCGAATTGCGTAGTAATGGAAGACGAGACGAGACGGCCTGGAGTTTGTCGTCGGTTAGTCCCGCCTGGACGATCCGGAGACGTTTCGGAAGAAGAAGGTCAACAAATTTGCCAAGAATTACTGACACTCTGTTTTGAAATTCGCCCAATAGAAAAACTCTGGGCAATTATGTACATAGGAAAACAGGGAAGGTCATTAAAAATGATAAGGCTTTGAAGAGAGAGAGTGGATGAAAGTGTGTAATAAAAATGGTGCACATATGAGGATTTGATGGATAGCGTTAAGTTCATGGTTCAGGCATTTTACCTAGGAGAGGAGGTTGAATAAATGAACATTGCAAAAACATAGCTAATATAACAAGAAAGGTTCAAAAATATCCAACTTAAAATAAATGTTTAGTGAGCATTTTTGTCTGTTGCATTTTTTCGACTACAATCTTTAGTTCTGAGTGATGCAATTATACCGTGGATACGCTAAAAAAAATAGCAAAAATAGCAGCGAAAACTGTTTTCGTTGCCACTTCAAAACAAAACTTGCATGTTCAAAACAAGCGTAGGATTATTCGCACCGACTATTTACCTGTCGACTTGTGCATTAACGGTTCAATCGAAAGGAAAATGTTGTTCATTTTGCCTCATTGAATATCCGCTGAAAAGATAATCGAAATAAGAGTGGGAAGTTGATTCCGAGAACCCGTGGCAGAAAACATCAAATGTTTATAGTCAGCTTTATAGCAATCCAGTTTGCATAGCAAACGAGTGGGTGAATCTGCACAGTTACGATTTTACTCCCCAATTAATCAACGATAAACGCGTAGCCTTTTTGAAGTCGGGTCAGAATTCAGCCACGCGTAAAAAATTACAAGGGAAGTCAAATTAGCCATTTCTGTTCGAGCACACGTAGATGAAACCATTTTCATCCCACATTAATTTACTTCAATTTGAGAGATTTGTGAACTGGCAATCTTTAATCTTTAAAATTGATAAGTAAGTAATGACGGCAATTTTTATTTTGTTTTTCTTATCAGTTGGGGTAACGGATAACCTAGTCGGGAGAAGCACAACATTACCAAGAGAGTGGTGGTTTCAAGTTGAACTTTTGTTGACTGCCTTACGTTATAGAGTATCATTGTGTTTGTATCAAAGAAGGCCACATTGCGGAAGCTGTAACTAATATATTTTATTTTAAAGATTGCAAACACAACAGAAGCGTCAAAAAGGAAGAAGGGGACGAGTATTATCAGAAGCATTAAAATTCCCATTTTCAATCGAATTTAGCCCTCAACCCAACTGAAAATAGCGATTAAGATGCTGTTTTAAGAGTTCTTTGTTTGTACCAGGGGTAGGAGTTTCCATGGAAATTCTTCAGGCGCTTGACAAAAGACGGACATCTTTACTAAATTGGATGATTATGGCGCTAGCAGAAACAATTTATTTACCATTTCCATGGTTTCACATCAACTACTTATTATTGTTTCTATCGATCGACTGGCTAGGGATCTTAACAGTTGATGATTAAGCAAATAATTGATTATTAAAGAAACAATTTCTGAAATATTAATTCAGCGACGTCCAATTACACCTAATGTACCGGAACCTTGACCAGTGGTGGTAAATGTATTGTAACATATTGAATTACAACCTAATTAAACACACTCAAAAGTTGATCGATATGGGAGATAATTTCATAACATCAATTTGGTTCATAACATCAAAATTTGGTCAATCAGTAGTGTGTGTGAATCGATTAAAGTTTTTATTAATAAGTAAATTTTTTTCTCTTTTTCAAATTCAGTTAATTCAGAAAACAGGAAAAATATTCAGCTTCCTTTTTACCGAATGCGAATTGCCGGATCTTTCGTTTAACACTTGCCATAAGATTTCGTAAAGTCAGTCTCCTTGTCCACTTTATCCGCCGCAGAACGCCAGTTTGCCTTGAACTGTTTCTCGCTCACAACCAGGGTTGCAATTTCTCTGGGGAGAATCACCTAGGTGCACATTTCTAGGTCTCTTTGGTGAATCTCACTCAGTCTCTATAGTATCTCCGTATACGGAGATTTTTTCCGGACACCACAGTAGAGATTGTTCGACACAGCACGGGAGAGAATTGACAGTTCGCTGCCTGAGCCAGGGTTGCCACATGCACAGATTTATCTAGATTGACACAGATTTTTAACATTTTTTTCATACAGATATCTGTATGTTAAGATTACAGATTTTTGAGATAAACCAAGATTTTTAAGATTTTTGGCAATTGCAAAGTTTTTATTTTTATCCGAAAATCCGTTAAGCAGCGGTGACATTTTTCCTGTAGAGATCTTTTTGTTTTTAAGAAAATTTCTTCTGGCATTTCATCGACAGTTTTGCAAAACTTCTTTGCAATAGATGTTTTGGAGGAATCCTTGAATACTTGAAGTTTTGTAATTCTAAAAGGGTCTGAAGGGAAAACTCCTGAAAAAGCTACACAAAAACTATAAGGTATTTACTGAGGTAATTCTTGAAGAAAATCCTGATTTTTTAGAGGAATCTAAGATGAGATAATTCCATTACCTCATATTTTCCGTTGGAGAAATGTTGGCTCAGCTGATAAGAGTATTGTTAAAATTGTTTATATGAAACACAGTCATTTTTACACAAATTTTAGAAAGTTAACATAATTGCTGATATTGTTCATTGAACTATACGGTAAAGTAGTAGTAAACCTTAAATTATAAGCTCACCCTTTTTTCTAGCTATCTCCAAATCAATTATAAAATGTAGTTGCCCACTTAAATCATAAACTTTACCGTATTTAAGTCACCGTATTCCCTTGGGAACGTTTTTAAATGTTTCAAATTTGCTGGGAAAAAAATCAAGAGGAGTTCCAGGAGATGGTTGTTATTTTCACCATATTCTTCGGAGTCCATTAATTAAAGGACGCAAATAAAGTGAAAAATAAGTTTTTTTAAGTATCCTGAAAGACATCTTGAAACATCGAAAGTCACATGTGTTTTTGTTGCAAAATTTGTGAGAAAAGCGTTACCGCAAAAGTTTAAATACAAAATGGCTGACAGGCGAAGGCTTTCAGTGCTTTGAAGAATGATTGAAAAAATGATTGAAGGTATGATTCTACCGAAGCTTGGTGTAATGTTTGTCTTGACATACTCTGTGTTGCTAAACGAGGCTAATCAAATTTTCCTTAACACATATACATCAAGAGACACAAAGAAGCAGCAGCCACAATTAAGGCAGCAACGAATCCGAAAATTAATATATTACCCACGCCTAGTAGCAAAATAAGCGAAGCTGAGCTGAAAATAGGTAGATGGGCAAGAGATAATAATATTTGATCAGATGGAGCATCGGTAACCTATTTCTGACCGATCCGTCAAGAAACTGTTGAAACGTGACTGTCCTCATTTGATAATTATCAAATGTACTTGCCACTTTTTGGCTCTCTGTGCAAGCTAGACATTCAAAATTCTACCAGGAACAGTTGATGCTAGATGTTTACAGTTATTTGTCCTCTAGCCTCTAACGATTCAAGAAATTACAGATCATACAAAGTATCTTGGAATTTTAGCCTTTGAAAATTCGGCATCCATCTGTCGCAAGATGGCTATCATTGAATTCAGTTGTCAAAAAGAATTTGAAACGGTTCTCGGAGCTCATGTTGTTTTCCTCGTCCAATCTGATGCCAAAACAATCAATCCGCACAGAGCATTCGCTGTCATCTTAATAACCCAATCACGCAGCCACTTCTCCATTGCTTGCCCCTAATCAATAAAGCGAGCCGTGTATTTCACTCAGAAGCTCCGGAATTCCCAAACATGTGCATTTAGCTTAAGTCCCTGTGATTGGCGCTCTTTCCAAATATTTGTGAGCATGATTACCTAACATACCTGTATGATTTCGATGTTTCTGCTTCCGAGAAACTAGGAAGCATTCGTATATCGGGGTAGCAGCAGGAGAAATGCTCATATCCGGAACTCTCGATGGTACCCGGAGAGACGCTTTCTACTCGATCTGCTGCGCTTTTTATACCGAGTTGATTAAACAGGTCATTCAACGTATTGATCTGAACGATCTATAAATCCTGCATTAAGCGTTGACCCCAAGAACTTGCACACTTTAGAAAAGTTCAACTCAATTATTAAACAATATCCGAACATCTTTGAAAGCGAAGAAGAACAGGCCATCGAATATAAGTTTCATTTGCTGAGGAGGGAATCATTTGCAAGGACACCGACATGGAAGAATCGAATGACTTGGAAACTTGTTGGAGAAAACAGTTGTGTTTCAAACGAGCAGTTGGCTTATCCCTTGCTAAGAAAGTTCATTTCGAACTTTCTATTAATTTAGTATTCTTCGGCAGCGGTGGAGCGAGTTTTCTTACAATGCAATCTGAATAAGACCAAAATCTGGAACCACCTTACTAATAAAAAAAGCAATGATCATATCTATGTTCATGATACATGCATTTCCGTAATGCGAGCAACAACTGATTGCTATTTGTAACCACACATACTTCCTTTGTGCACACATAAAGGGTGTCCCACATCAAATTGAATCACGGAAAAAACGCTGTAGAAAATAACCCATTGGGTATTTTCCCTTGAAAATTTAGAAAGGAGTAGTTTAGAGTGTTTTGTTTTTGTTATTGAATTTTCGAATATCGAATATTGAAAAAAATGGCATAGTGTGATGTAGGGGAACCGATAATTGCACTTAAACGCTATTGAAAAGACCATTTTGTATCGGTTTATCAAAATAAATGTGTTTTGATGAGTATTTATCTGCTTTACTGAATTCAAAATAATTATAAAAACAGAAGTGCATTAGCGTTCAGGCACCTGACATGTTTTTATTCCGTTTTTATACACAAAGTTTGAAGTGAAGATTTTTGCCAAGATTTTTGCAATCAAACACAGACAAAAAAGATTTTTGTGGCCAAAGTTAAAGATGGGAACGAAAAATAATGTGGCAACCCTGGCCTGAGCGTTCATACACTCACTGCAGTGTGAACGACGAAGAGTGAAAGAGCGAAAAAGGACCACACCGCACTAACGTGAGTGAAACCTTGATTCAAACATTAAGAAAAAAAACGCTGGAAAACGGGAACAAGAAAGTACAGTCCGAAGTTTTTTTCGCGACTCCCGGTTCCTTTTTTGTACTTTCAGAATATCATAGATGAACATTACGAATGATGGGCCTCAGATAGCCTAGTCGGTAAAGGCACGGAACTACCAATCCGGAGGAGGCGGGTTCGATTCTCAGTCCAGTCGACTTAAATCAATATCGACTTTCCTGGGCATGAGGTATCCATTGTGCTTGCCACACAATATACAAATTCATGCATTGGTGATTGGCTTCGATAGCTTAATAACTGTGGAAGTACATCTAGAACATTAAGTTGTGTGAGAGCCTGGCAATCAGCTAATTGCGATAAGCAATATGCTTGGATACGCCGAAAAGAAGACGGAAGAACATTAAGAAATCAGAGAACATTGTAAAAATGTTCAAATTCAAGTGTTGCGGTTAAAAACTAACAATTAAGATTTTCACCAGGGTGACTCTCCCCGGTGAAATAATTCTGCTCTCTTCGGTGCTCCTCAGAGATCACTCACACGCTCCGGCCTGTTGTGTGGTGAGGGTGCAAACGAAAGACACTTTGGTGTCACTCAACTTGTGATGTCTAGCAGAGAGTGGAAACAAAACAAAAATCTCTCGGGTGAGTTTGTGTTTGCCAATGTGCGGAGTACATTTTCACTAAGCACCCTGCTAGCACCGAGGTGAATTGCATCCCTGCTCACAACAGGTTTTTGAGTTTTCTTAAGGTTCCGCTTGACGATGTTCCAATATTGTTCGATAGGGTGGAGCTCTGGCGTGTTGGGAGAGTTCTTGTCCTTGGGCACCACTTGAACGTTGTTGGCAACATACCACTCCATGGCCTATTTTCCGTAATGGCAGGATGCCAAATCCGGCCAAAATAGAATGGAACAATTGTGTCACTTCAGGAAAGGCAGTAGACGTTTTTGTAGGCACTCGCTCAGGATAAATTTCCTGGTTGACGGTTCCAGTTGCAATGTAAATGTTGCTCTTCAAGCCACAGGTACAGATGGCCTGCCACACCAGATATTTCTTCGCGAACTTTGACTGTACAGTGTGCTTGAAAATATCTGCCACCTTTTCCCGTCCGGTTGCCGTATAAAATTCCTGTCCAGGAAGCTGTTTAAAGCCACCCTTGACGTAAGTTTCATCGTCCTGTACCACGCAATCAAACTTCGTCCGCATCGTCGTGTACAACTTTCGCGATCGTGCTTTGGCCGACGTGTTTTGTTTATCGTCGCGATTTGGAGTCACCACTTTCTTGTAAGTCGACACTCCATCTAGTTTTTTAGTTCTATCCACGGTTGAAGGCACCACTCCCAGCTTCTTTGCGACATCTCGGACGAAGAGGTTCCGCTTTGTCCTTAACTTACGAACTTAACTTGTTTTGTCCTTAACTTACGAAATTGACGAAATTTGAATTGATGTTACTTTTGTGAAATTAAATGTATGTTCCATAAATGAAATCCATAAAAATAATAAACCATATACTTATATTAATGATTCAAAGAAAATCGACATTGCACACTCAAAAATGCAAATATAATCCGTATACCTTCATTTTTCTAATTTTTGTCCACATATATATAATTACTTTTTATCCATAACGATTGAGAAATTTATTCTGAACTGCGTTAATACTTATATCTGCTGACATTCCCCTTCCTCAGGTATCCGGTTAGAAGATTGTTGCCAAAGAAACAGTAGTCTTTGGTCTGCAAAGTTAAGTTCAAAAGACAGACACTATGTGTGTATTCAATATAAAACCACAATTGGCCGGCAATGATGTTATGTAAGAAATCTGTTTGTAACAATCTTTGAAATTACAATTTAAAGCAGCTTTAATCCGGGAGCTGGAAAACAATAGCTCTACTGCAGATCCAGCATCCCTTTTCATAATGTTTTGAGGGTCACGCTCATTCTGCGATAGTTTTGATGATTCTGTTTCGAGCCCTGTGGAGAACAGCCTTGGTATACCACAGGGGAGTGTATTGGAGCACATTTTATTCATTCTATATATCAATGACATACGACGAGTCTTGCGATTTTGTGATATTAATCTTTTTGCTGACGATAACGTGTTGTTCATTACAGCTAAAAGCCTTGAGGAGGCCGTTTCACATTTGAATGCAGATATAGGTTCTCTGAGTAGATGGTTGAAGTACAAACAGTTGAAATTGAACATAAGTAAAACTTAATGCATGGTAATTTCGCAGAATCGAGTTATTGGAGATGTCTATGTTAAAACTGTATGAATTGATCGCGGCCATGAGATTAAATATCTTGACGTGATTATTGATGATAGATTAAAATTTGACTCTCACATAGACGATATCATCAAGAAAATAGCCAAGAAGTACGGTATTCTCTGCGGAATGGAAAATGATTTAACTATTGCTAGTACACTCAGTAGCAAAAAAAACGAGCAAAATTTTGCTTCCAAAAAACGCGTTGTTCAACCTTCTGTAACCTTATCAATTAGGAATATTTTTGGCTGAAAATTGATCAATAGTTTTGGCTGGAAATGTGGCAGGACCATCATCATCTCTTTCACGTACAATACCGCATTTTAACATTACCGATTTCATTGGGATAAGGGCACTGCACCACACTTCCAGACTTGGAAATTTAAAATTTCCACTCCAGGCATGTATTTAGTATTATTTTATAGTAGGATTTCAATATTATATTTATAATCAGATTGATCTCACCAAAGGCCGCGTACAAAATAACACTATTTTGCTTATTTGAAAACATGAAAATTTGTGACTCGCAATTAGTTTCATGCACCCTTGACAATTTAAGTGCAAAAAATTACGTTGCTATGCCGCACGTAATAGTGCATATGAAATTGTGCGCCAGCTTCGTACACTACATGTGCGTTGGCTTTTTTTGTTGCTTTTGGCCAGCAAATGGCCCTTATCTACATAGCACTGTTTTAATTTTTATTAGAAACTTGTTTTTTTCACTTCACACTCTGCCAACAATTAAAATCCTCTGCTACATCGAACTTAAAAACTGATGATAATCATCAGTCCACTCATGATAAAATCGGATAAACACACAATTTTCTAACAAGTTTGACCAGCTAGCTATTGTATTAAAAATAAATCGTTTCAAAAAATTGAAGATTCGGCGAATTCACA
>JASCZW010016725.1:0-18219 GCA_034211315.2 Aedes japonicus | reverse complement strand
ACGGAACCTGATGGCGGGTGTAACGGGTGTTCGAGAACTTCACGAGAACGAAGGATTAACATCTTAATCAACTGTTTCTTATGTAGATATAACTCTAATATTGTAAAATAAACAGTAGGTTTTGTTGAATTATGTGTAATTTTTTTTTTCGTTGCTATTAATTTGGTTCCCGAAATTTAACATGGACAGGCTTTATGTAGATGCATGTAAATTTAATCGGGTTATGGTAGGGACCACCAGGGCACCCGATTGAAGTGGATCAGAAAAGGTGAGTGGGAATGCCAACTCCAACTTTCCGATACTAACAGTCTGTTGATAAAACACGGGCCCTTTTATTTACTCATTGGGGCATCCTGCTCGCTTTTTCGACCAATTGTTCAATCTTGTTTCTGCAAGAGATTCTTTATAATCCTCTGGATACGTATAGGTGATGTTGCTTATCGGTTCATCCAACCCGGTTTTGGCCCTTCAAACAATAACATGATGAGGACAATCAATGGCTATTGAAGCTTAATCAAGTCTAACAGAGAACTAAGTTTACATCCTACAAGGAGTGGTAGTACATATCATCATCGTCAAAAATATCTGAATGTATTTCGCTCTGTTACTGTTGCTGTACGTTTAATGTATACAGGCAACGAATTGAAAACAATTATGTCTTTAAAAAACTACGAATTCTGTGGAGCTCCTTACAAAAAATAAGGTGTTCCAAAATAATTCGCGTTTCTTGTGTTATATCTATGAATATTACTTCCTCTTTCAATTCGATTACACAAATATCGAGACGGCAAACCATTAATTACTTTAAAAATGAACACCATTGTCAAATACACAACTCTTTGCTTCACCGATAGCCACTGTATGGCATCTACCAAAAAAGACAAGGAAGTGAACCTATTATATCTCAAAATCAAACGCATTATCTTATTTGTGAGAGCTAAATGTTAATCTTCCACCAAAAATCACGCCAAGATATTAAATATCACGAACGCGATCAATTGTCTCATCAGACACGTCTTCAATAACTCGATTTTGCGAAATTACCATGAAATTAGTTTTACTAATGTTTAATTTTAACTGTTTGTACTTCAACAATCTACAAAGAGAACGTAAATCTTTATTTAAACGTGAAACGGCCTTATCAAGGCCTTTAGCTTCAATGAACTACACGATATCATGAGCAAAGAGATTAATATAACAAAATCGCAAGACTCGCCGCATGTCATTAATATATAGAATGAATATAAGGGGTCCTAATCAGGGCCCTACATCGTCGAAGCAATAAAATGAAAATGAATCGCTTTTGTATTCATTTCACTCCACGTCAATTAGCTTTCGTGTAGTGGATAACTCTTACCTTCACCGATTCTCTCCCAATACACTTCCTGTCAAACGTGAGTAAGCTTAAATTCATTTTCGATCTAGCCACCGTCGGAAGAGTTTCAATCGAAATTCATGTTTGCTTCAAATGACGTGGTGAATGACCGTCAATCAACTTCGTTAAAATTGATTTGCCTTCATCCTCCCCACCCGAGCAATGGTTGGCGAACACAACGAAACATGCGTGCCAGTATTGCTAGAAGTATTGTCATTTGACGATACACGCATTGCTGTAACTTTGCTCGACAAAAAGCTACCCGAGCTAACAAGCGCATTTCTGTTTGATACTGCGATGACTTATTGAAATTGAATTTGTTGCATTTGCGTTGGAGCAATCGCGTGAAAGCAACTTAAATATCAGCAATCTCATATATCATTTTATAAACTGGTTGATTATTGTTTTCGGTGCTACAATTTAAGTTTATCTGGTGGTACTGCTGTAGTTTTAAAAATAATGAATACCTTAGAAATGAATATGAATCCGCACGTATTGCATGAATTTTTTCCTGTTTCATACTAGTATGACACCGAAGGTTTAAATAAACACCGATGAGTGAAAAGCTTAGTCGAAAATGTTTTTTTGAAGATTGATTTGCTGAAGCTGACTAAGAAGTGGCTGTCAAAAGAAGATAGTGTGTTTCAATTGAAAGGGATGAATGCTCAGCTCATCGTCCCACGACGATTTTCAATTGAAAGTGAAATTGTATGACCCTGGTCCTAATACACTCTCGTATGGCACAAGGCTGTTCTTGTATGTCTGCATGTCTGTCTGTCTGTCTGTCTGTTTGTTTCTTTTTGCAAGGTTTAGGAAATCCTTAAAGTATAACCTAACACAGAGGCCTGCACTTGGTCATCGTGCACTGTGTTAGAGTGTGGTCAGGGTTGACCTTTGAGAAAAGGCCGACTTCTGATCCCACTAAAACCCGTTTCCTTGTTACAAAATCGGACCGCGTTGCAGTTGCTAACCATTAGCACTTCCGTTTAGTAGTGGGCTATCTGCAGCTTCGACATCTGCATCCAGTTCTAAATTATGCCGATTGCTTCGATCACCAGCATTTCCACTGACAATGCAATGTCATCCGCAAAGCCAACGATCACTACGCCTTTGGGAAGCTTCAGCGTCAGCACACCGTTGAACATCCCGTTTCAAAGTGTTGGGCCAAGGATGGAACCTTGCGGAACTCCCGCCGTGATGTTCACCGATTTCCGCCCCACGGAGGTCTCGTAGATCCGCACCCGGTTCTGAAAGTAACTCTTCAGAATGCTGCACAGGTAATCAGGGACCTTCATTTTGTGTAGCGACTCGGAAATAGCCTCCCAGCTGGCACTATTGAAGGCGTTCTTATCGTCAATCGTTACAACAGCGCAATATCGATCGCCTATCCGTTTCTGTTTGGATGCCTTCACGGCTGTCTCGACCACTATCCGAATAGCATCCATCGTAGACTTCTCTTTCCGGAAACCGAATTGCATCCTCGATAACACGTGTTCGCTCTTGGTAAATTTCGTCAGCCAGTTGAGGATGACCCTCTCCTGGAGTTTTCCGAGCGGATCCGAAAGGCATATTGGCCTATACGATGCTGGATCCCCCAGAGGCTTTCCTGGCTTCGGTAGTAACACTAATTTCTGTGTTTTCAACCTGTCCGGGAAATGGCGTTCCTCTAGACATTTCTGTAACACATCCCTAGCAAATCAGGAAATGCCTAAATGGCCACTTTCAGAGCTACGCAAGGGATGCTATCCGTCCGAGTGCCTTGTCCACCTTAAGACCTTTCGCCATTGCCACGAGCTCCTCGTTCGAGACTTGCATTCCCTGCAACGTTGACCACGTCGTTGGATCGTGCGTTAGGAAAAGTCCATCTACGATAACCTTCAGTTTTGCTGGGCATAGCTCTGTAGCCATTGATGAGCCTTTGATCGCCATGACAATACGGTACGCGTCGCCTCAGGGGTTAACATCAGCGGCTCGGCACAGCTCCTTGTTGCAGTTCGTCTTGCTCAATCTTATCTCTCGTTTTAATTCGGTCCTGTCCGCTTGGAACACCACCCTATGTACCTCTCTGTCTGCTGTGGTTTTAGCTCTCTGAACACGTCTTCTAGCTCTGAGACAACTAGCGCAAAGGATGCTGAGTTACTCATTCCCAGCTTACTGGGCGCCGCTTGTTCCTCGGCTCCAGTTTCCTCGGCATGGTTGCGTCACATGCCCTTACTAACGTATTCGTCAGCTCGTCCACGTTTTGGCTCGATAGTTCGTTGTCAAGCCGGAGTGCCTTGTCGAAGACCTTCGTCTTCCACTTCCGCTCGTAACTATTTGACCTTCGTATTGTGATAGGATTTCGCTGGTCGATGCTATAGCGGATTGCCAAATGGTCGCTATGGGTATACTCCTCACACACTCTCCAGTTCATATTTGTCATCAGCGACGGACTACAGAATGTAACATCGATGACGATTCACGACCGTCCCTGCGAAAAGTGCTGGCGGAACCTACGTTTGATGGTGTGACTGCCAGCTTTGCCAGAGCTTCTAGCAAGCTGCACCCTCTAGCGTTGGTATATCTGCTGCCCCACTGCACAGCTCACGCATTGAAGTCTCCTCCGATGACGACCGGTCTTCTTCCGATGAGCTTTTCAGTCAATGTATCCAGCATCTGGTGGAACTGCTCCAGGGTCGATTTTGGGGGTGCATAGTAGCTGTATACAAAAATCCCGTTGATTTTGACGATCACGAACCCTTCGCATGAACTAGACACTACTTCCTGGATAGGGATCTGGCCATCAACTGTACCGCAGCCATCGCCGCTCTATCTGCAACTCATTACGACTATTGCCCAAGTTAGACAACCCTCCACGAGGTAGGAGGTGTTTTGGGATCGCGAGATCTTCCTTACATGCAAGCGATCTACGAATTCATTTGTTTGTCCCAGTACATTTCCCGCCATTGTGTCCCAGCTATACTATCCTTTTGTTTCGTGCTACTTGTACCTGCCCGGCAAGCTATTAGTCAACCATCTGCGCTTAGCTCCTGAATGAAGCTATAGGAACCATGGACTTGCGTTACCACGTTTAAATTATTCCGATTCTGTTCATTAGTATTCTGCTTTCATTCTATTCGTAGAAAACAGAATTGAGCCAAACTGGCAGCTGATCGTACGGCGAATGAATCGGACGGTAGCAGTGTGGACGTTTTCTCATTGCCTATTTTTTACCCGCTCAATCATTACCGAATGCATTCAGTTAGATTCAGCTGAGCGAGATTGATTGAATCACACTCATTTCTTCAAATCATACCTTAAACATCATTTAACATTTCAAATAATGATCTTACATGATGTTTAGCAATCTAATGCAACATAAAAAACATAAAGCGTCATTTTAAACCGTATCTCTGCTCTGATTCTTCCAGCTGATTGCATTTACTGAGTCAAAATATTCTCATTCGGTGTATTCCAATCGCTTACGTTCAGTGGCATCGCATTCATTCAATATAACGTCTAGCTGAATTTTTTTTTCGCATGATTCTGTTTTGCTCGTTTATTCTTTCTACGATGTTCGTTTTCGAGAATTCGTGTAGAATCGTTTGAAAGGAAACGTCACACTCGTTCAGTATTCTGTTGGCAACCGAGGGTTGCTATTTTAAATCGGTGGTGCTCATGTGAGTGATTGAGTATTCCCATACCTGCTGATAGTTTATCGTTGCTGGGCTAAGACATTTTTATCAAATTAAAACTATTGCAGCAAACATGGAGTCTCTCATCTTTTAGTATTTCAAGCTTATTCCTTGCTCTCAACTTAGTGTTCTAAATGCACTTCCACAGTTATTATTTGAGAGCTTTCGATGTCTGGTGCTATTTTTGCATTAGTATGAGTGTGTGACAAGTACAATCACACCCTAAAAGACCAGGAAGTGATGTGATGATGTGATGTGTGATAAGAACCCACCATCAGTGCAAGGATTACCTATGGCTGCAGGACTATTCTAAGCAGGTTGTTCTGAGAGAATAGCCTACGTGATGGCTTCTTTCAGCAGGGTCAGCCGATCTCAGTGAGGACCTTCGGAAGACTACGGCCAAAAGGCCGCGTATCTTCGCATGACAAGAGACTGGCGACTCCACGAACCCTTGTCCAATCAACAAATCCTTCGAATGCCTTAGGGAATCCCCGTTATATAGTTGTTAAAGGAACAGTGGAAATTTTCAGCATAAATGATTAATAAATAAAAAAGTTAACACAAAAAGAAAATTGCACGGCTATAGTGAACTTTAGATTCAATTAACACATTTATTTTTGTTTTTATTTGCACTAGTAAATGTACTGGGGTATTGCTAATTTCTACTGTTCCTAATAAAATAGTTGTGGGCAATAAAATGAGGAAGGATCTCACAACAAAAAATTACAATTCAAATAACTTACCATAAAAGCATATCAGTCTCTATGTTGCATCATAAAATCAAGGAATATTACTTTCCAACGCATCTTCCACTGCATGTTATTCGCATAGGACTCATTTGCTTTTATAGAGACTGATCCAATGTGGATGGACCAAGAACTTAACTGCATATATTGTGCTGGTTTTAACAAGGTCTCACTCTTCTCATATAGAAGGAAATCATGAAAGACCCAATTGCTATATTTCAACTTGAATAATTTACATGGAATTTTACACTATAAAAATTAAATTACTTGACTATGTAAAAAGCAGCTACAGTAAGCTAATGCACTTCCAACCGTTCACTTATCGAAAACTCAACCTACCTCCCTCGCGTCGTTACACAATAAATGAAAATGCAAGCAAATATTAAATAAAACTACAACCATTAAGTTGAGCTAAGGTATTGAATAAAGAGCTTTAAATTTATACTGTTAACTAGAACAGATTTTGAAAAAAATTCAAATCAATAATTTTGACGCTTTCGTTACTATCACTTTATATTCAAGACATAAATATGTTTGTTTATTTGTTTCACGACATAAACATGATTTTGAGATACTGCCTTCAAAATATGGTAGAAATAAATTATTTGTTGCTTTTCATAACAGCTCTCCTCGATATCCTAGATGGCCAAGTCCTGCTGCACCCGCAGCTGACGCCGTCGGCGCTCGTCCACATCAACCCGGCCGTCGCCGACGTGTCGAAAACATACCCTTAAATACCAGGAAGTCAAGAAATTTCTAGACCAGACCGGGAATCGAACCCAGTCACCTCCAGCATGGTATTGCTTTGTAGCAGCACCTTTGCCGACTGAACTAAGGGAGGACTCATGGAGCCTCTCAAAGCAAGTTCAATCAATTGACAATTTTTGCAGCAGTGTTTTCGATTTCTTCATGTTCGTTTAAAAAAAAAAATTTAAACAAATCCCTTTTAGCATCTAACATTTGTGTCTCCATTTCCCATATATTTTGGCCGTGACTCAAATGTTAAGACGGAAAATGCTAGTGCACAGGGTAACTAACACCATAAAGCACGTCATTGTAAATCACAATTAAAACATCGGCTCCGCAATGTGTCACACACTTCTGAGCCTCATAAATA
This sequence comes from Aedes japonicus, assembly GCA_034211315.2. Classification (NCBI taxonomy): domain Eukaryota; kingdom Metazoa; phylum Arthropoda; class Insecta; order Diptera; family Culicidae; genus Aedes; species Aedes japonicus. Next base: position 11,307 of record JASCZW010016725.1, on the reverse strand, counting down.
AACAAACTAATTAAAAAAAACTGAACGTACAAACTGAGAGGATATGGCGTAGTTTGAAGATAGAAAAATTGTTTATGGAATGCTTCTACACAGAAAAAAATAATATGGTGAAAACTACCGGTCCAAAGTTTAAGTTAAAAACACACACACACTTATGTTTTTAGGAGAAAATAATTTTTAAATAATTATAAATAGATATTAAAAAATAATATTTATATTTTTGAGTATGAAAGTATATTTATACATGAGTATATGTGAGTGTAAAATAACTTATGCAACGCAGCTACGTAAACAGACACAAAAACAAAAACAAAATAAAAAATAAAAACTCGAAATAAACGAAAATGTTTTAACAAAACTCATTCCAAAAATAAAACCATAAATGTACAGGGTCTATTGAATTTTTATTTGCCTTTCCATTTCTTATTGACAAAAGTGAATCGCTGCTTCAATTCGACCGAAAATATATTGAAACGCCTGGTGGCCGCACATTGACCTATGGACGAATCCAAGTTTAAAAAAGAAGAAGCCACCAAGTGGTGATAAATTTAAATGCTTATAAAAAATCAAATGCTATTCTAATTAAAAGCAATTTGTTGTATGATAGACGAAACATCCAAAAGTACTCAAAAAAGTCATTTTCAGCAAAATACAAATAAAATAAAAATAATGTCCCTATTGTGCAGTTTTGGATGTTTCCTACTTCATACAACAAGCTGCTTTTAATTGGAATTTAATTTGATGTTTTTAGAAGCATTTTAGAATTTTCGTCCTATACTTTAACATGGGAGCTGTCAGATTTATCACCACTTGGTGTCTTCTGTTTTCAACTTGGATTTGTCTAACAAAAAGAAAAAATCATATTCAGCGAGAATGCCAACAATTCGCGATTGGGCCAAGGTAGCCCTACTCTCAGTATGTTTTGAAAAACCTTGTTAACAGTTCTCGGATCTACTACTGTTGATGGAAGTGACATATAAGTCTTTGTTTATCCAAAAGTCCAAATATAAGTCTTTGTTTATCCAAAAGGCCAGCAATCCTGGCCTCACTGCCCGTTCCGCCAGCCGTGGCACATTAGTTGATATTTTGCTCACTCAACTGCATTTTCGTTCCATTCTGCTATCGCAAGTGATTCTGCCGGTTGCCCCTTCTCGAATGCTAGCCAGCATCAAAGGGCGGTAGAAACAAGAGGAACAGGAACTGTTAAAAAATACTACATCTTATCAAAGTTGATTTCAGCCGAGTTTTCCTCCACTTCCATCTTCCGGCAGTTTCCGTAGCTGATCTCGAATTACGCTTCGCACTCCAACTTCAACTCCATAATGGAGTTGGAGAGCCGGAAGCGGGACTATTCGGTGTCGGGTTCATCAGTGCTGCTCGCTGGCTGGCAGCTGCAGCCACCACCGTTTCTTGGTTATGATGATCCAATCCCATTATTTCCGATACATTACACTTTATGTCATCGCATCTCTGCATTCTTCTGCCCGTCCAAACGAACGTCTATGACGAGCGAGAAAGATGTGTCGTGTGTGCAATCATCATAGATGGCGTGTGCTATCAGTCTCTGCGCCACTACCGTCGCGACGGAACGGAACCGTAGCCATGGGAACAATGGTTTTTGAAAAATAAAATAAACAAGCAAACCAACGTGGACTGCGGGAGATGAACAAGGACTATTTTTGTACGTTTGATTTATATACATAGGTTTTAGAAGAAGTTTGCTCCGTAATGACCGTCGTAGACAAATCAATCAAGGCCCAGAAATGCCGGTTCACGATTTTTTTTTCGATCATCGCAGATTAACCTGTCAGCTTAGTGGAGAATGAAATTTTTGGCCTTCCGTTGTGTCTGACAAAGGAAATGGTTTCGTGGTGAGCGACCGGCAAATGGTACGGAGTCAAGTGTTAGTGAAAACATCAATCATGCCGTCCAAATAGTAGGATGACGCGCTTTTTTCTTTTCTCTCTCTCTCTCTCAATCTATCTATCGAAGACGGGGGATCAATCAGGTCAAGCGATTAGTGAAGATGGCTTTTCCGCTCTTCGAAAATAGAGGGTGAAATAATCGATGCCGATTTTTGCTGTAATGAAGGGAGAAATGCGGACAAATTTATTCAATTCATTTGATACTCCCACTCGTAGCCTACTGTTTTTCGCTAGGCTGACTGTTGTTCCACTACGATTACTTGTTTCCTTTGTTAACATAAACAACCAACAATCCCATTTTTCACCCTTCCACAGATAATATAACAATTTTTCAACTTTTCAACTTTTACCGCAGTCCCTTGACGCATTCATGATTCGGGTCTAGCAGCTACACACATATGTATCGGTACGGAACACCAACAACCCAACGACTTCAGATAGCCAAAACATTCCTCCATTGTTTGCACGGTCACTAAAAGTTAATCAACCCTGATGTGGATATTTCCACAATGAAACGAGAACGGGCAAAATGGGTTCCAGCCAACGCAAACTTATGGGGTGCTGCCGATAATTACTTTCCAAAATGAAACTAACCTCATTCGGCTCGGTCTGGTTAAATAGCCGAAAACCGTAGATCTCCCCTCGTGCTATCTTTCCCCACACATCGTAAAGATGCGGCCAGCAGAACTCTACCTGTGGGATAACAATCAGGATCAGGAGTTTCATAAGTGCTTCACAACGGATGCTGTGCTGAGTCGGGCTTCTGGGATTCCCCGGGGCCAGTGATAATGTAACAAATTCCTCTCTGCACCAGCACGGCTTGAAATCGAAACGGACGAGCTACTGGTTCTGTTGCTGCATGTACCTATGAGAGGAGGATGACGACGGTACGGTCGTCCTCTTGGCTTGGAAGTGAAAGGCGAACATTTGTATGAAAAGTTTTACGCGTTGAGCGTTGTGCTATGGAGAGCTTTTGTTTAACTTCGTGTTGTGCCCAGAATCAATATAATTTTCCAATGTTTAAACAAAGAGCAAACCAACCAGTCAGTGTGAGATTGAGCCCCATTTCAGAAAAGGGATCCCTCCGTGTCAGTGCTGTAGTCCTAGCAACCATCGCCGAGTAGATTGGTTTAAATTTTCAGAACACAAACTACGGCCTGCTACGACGATATCGGCGAGGTCTAGAATTTGCTCTGATGTAATGGAGGAGAAAGTTCGTCTTGCTCCGGATAAAGTTCAGATGCCACTTTCGAATGGGGAATTGAACTACTTTCGTCCTCAACAGAACTCACGAAAAACAAGACCCTTCCACATTGCGGGTGCAAACCCCGAAAATAGGTTAAAAGTTCTATTTATTCTTGTGGGAGGCACACGTACAACGTATCAAACCTTTCCCTCTCAAGGATACGCTAATACGAATGAAAGTTCTCTACGACTTTCGTGGAAATCAAAACTATTTCTTTCTCTCATCAGCAAATGAACTCCCCCCCGTTTCTCATATTCCATCACAACAGTTGACACTGAAGCAGATTGCAATCTGCTGGAGAACTCGCTTTGATCACGTCAGCAAATAAATCAATTCGATTACAATGTTCAAATGACGGAGGAGGTGTACATACAAAGCTTTCATCAGCTATGCAATCGAGGCAAGGGAACGATATGTCTTGAACTTTGCATCAGAAAACGACCGCAACAGGCCATGGCCGTTCTGATCCTGTGATAGTGATAGCATCAAACGGACAGCCAATCAAACCATGTGACTAGACGAACGTAATCAAAGTGACCGTTGGTTTTTGGGTTAGGGTTGGCAATCGAAGAGCTCGTTCGTTTGTTTGGTTCAAAGTTCTCGCTTGTCAACGGGCTTCTGTTTGGATTGGGTTTGGCTTTTGGCGACCATTTAACTTCACTGACTGGTGACAAGACCAGCAACGCAAACGAAACACGACATACGGGCTGCACTCATGATTGATGACAGCACTCCGATGGGGCGACATCGATAGGTTGTTTCGGATTGACCGCAATGGTGAAGGAGTTTTCGGTCATAAAAGGGCCTAGCTGGCAAATTATCAAGGTTTTCATTAAATACACAGAAATATAAAATTTTGTAATTATATTGAACATGGATTGGATTTGGATTGGATTGGATTTGGATTGGATTGGATTTGGATTGAATTTGGACTGGATTTGGATTGGATTGGATTTGGATTTGGATTGGATTTGGATTGGATTGGATTTGGATTGGATTTGGATTTGGATTGGATTTGGATTGGATTTGGATTGGATTTGGATTGGATTTGGATTTGAATTGGATTTGGATTGGATTTGGATTGGATTTGGATTGAATTTGGATTGGATTTGGATTGGATTTGGATTTGGATTGGATTAGGATTGGATTTGGATTGGATTGAATTTGGATTGGATTTGGATTGGATTTGGATTGGATTTGGATTGGATCTGGATTGGATTTGGATTGGATTGGATTTGTTTTGATTGGATTTGGATTGGATTAGGATTGAATTTGGATTGAATTTGGATTGGATTTGGATTGAATTTGGATTGGATCTGGATTGGATTTGGATTGGATTGGATTTGGATTTGAATTGGATTTGGATTTGGATTGGATTTGGATTGGATTTGGATTGAATTTGGATTGGATTTGGATTGGATTTGGATTGTGATTTGGATTGGATTTGGATTTGGATTTGGATTTGGATTGGATTGGATTGGATTGAATTTGGATTGATTGGATTGGATTTGGATTGGATTTGGATTGAATTTGGATTGGATTTGGATTGGATTTGGATTGGATTTGGATTGATTGGATTTGGATTGAATTTGGATTGGATTGGATTTGATTGATTTGGATTGATTGGATTGGATTTGGTTGATTGGATTGATTGGATTGAATTTGGATTGGATTTGGATTGGATTTGAATTGGATTTGGATTGGATTTGGATTGGATTTGGATTGAATTTGGATTGAATTTGGATTGGATTGGATTGATTGGATTGGATCGATTGGATTTGACTGGATTTGGATTGGATTGGATTTGGACTTGAATTGGATTTGGATTGAATTGATTGGATTTGGATTGGATTGGATTGGATTGGATTGGATTTGGATTGAATTTGGATTGGATTGGATTGGATCTGGATTGATTGGATTGGATTTAGATTGGATTTGGATTGAATTTGGATTGGACTTGGATTGGATTATATTGGATTGGATTTGGATTGGATTTGGATTGAATTTGGATTGGATTGGACTTGGATTGTATTTGGATTGGATTGGATTGAATTTGGATTGGATTTCGCATTTGATTTGGATTTGGATTTGGATTGGATTGTTTTTGGATTGGATTTAGATTGGATTTGAATTGAATTTGGATTGGATTTATATTGGATTTGGATTGGATTGGATTTGGATTGAATTTGGATTGCATTTGGATTGAATTTGGATTGGATTGGATTTGGATTGTATTTGGTTTGGATTTGGATTGAATTTAGATTGGATTTCCATTTGATTTGGATTTGGATTTGGATTGGATTTGGATTGAATTTGGATGCGCTTGCTTTAGTTTGGAATTCAACGAGGAGAAATTGGACGCGCCTGTGAAATTTATAATTTTTTCCTGAATATTTAAAGCGCATCGCAGCCTAATTTACGAGTGTCAGCTGAATTAGAAAGCGTTAAGAACTATCGAAGCAAACGCTGGACTGTCAGATAATGAATTCGTTTGAAGAATCCACCTGCAAGCAGGATTTAGATCTTATCGAGCAAGCAAGCAACCGAATTTTCACTGGCAGGTAAGTACTGCCAAACCAACTGACTCAATAAGAAGAGTCACCCAAGGCGAACTGTGAACCCCGTGCAAACTGCGAGGCCGTCAAAGCGTCGTCAATATTGCAACCGAAGTAGAGTGTATTCTGTTAATAAACACTTTATAGCAATAATCAAATTAGAAAAAAAAAACTTCGGCAACATTAAGGTCCTCGTTCACCTGAACGTCGGAGTTAGTTGTCTCTTACAAACGGTCAATTTTCTCCACACCGTAAAACTATTTTCCGCGAACAAGCTTATCTCGAACATAATCTTCGTTCTAACGCTCTCCCCCACCATTTTCGAAACTTTTTCTTCGCTCAAACTTCAGCGATTTTGCAACCTGATGCCACTCGTTCGTATATCTACCTTCGCGGGAGATAATACACACAAAAAATTGCACAATTTGAATAACATTTTCATCCTTTTTTCGCAAAGTTGCTCCTTTTGTCTTGCAAGATTTTTCCCTCCTTTGTTTGCTTTGCTCTTCGGTTGCAAAATGCGAGAAAATCGGAAAACTTTTCCGTCTTTTATTCCATGACGCTTGAGGAATATGCTGGGCAAAGAAAAAAAAATATGGTGACTGCTTTATCGTTTCCATTGCTTTCGCTTGTATGCAGTTTTTTTTACTTCCTATGCATCCCTCCCGCGGCCGGTGGACTAAACAAAAAAACGAGACTTCAAACCCCCAGGAAATGAGAGCAATGTTTTAAAAGGACAATAATCAGCGGAAAAGTTCCAGCCTGATTCATGCTGCTCGTTTGTCGTCCTAACAGCGAAGGAAAAGGACAGGGCAGCAAAATCGTAAAATTAAATTTATTCGCTTCCAAAACAATATCCATATCCGTTAAGGAGATGGGAGGGGGAGGTTGGAGGTTCGTGATGGGCAGTCGAATGGCCTGCGAGGAAAGCCAGTTGAGATCCATCATTTACAGAAAAGAGCATGGAAAATATATCAATTCGAACAAAGAGAACAGCTGAATCTGCGTCCAGACGAATTTTCCAGATGGTTGCCGAAAGAGAAAGATTTCCATCCAGAAGAAATTTTTATGAAAACAAAGTAGGTGGAGATGGATGCGTCCATTTCAGCTTCGACGAAGTTTTTCTCTTCTACTTTAAAACAATAAACACAGAATGAGAACTGGGTAGTTGTCGAAATTAAAAACAGAGAAAAACAAAAGTGGAAGTTTGTTGGACAAAATTTAACGTACACAAAAGGATGGCAAGAATCGGGGAGTCTGGATTTAAAATTTACGGTATTAAATTGAATCGGTTAGGTTCATGTTATACGGAATGTACGGAGTATTGTAAGTGACGGGATGAGAGGTGGAGGAATTTATGGGAAATGTTGAGAGTATCCTTAAATGGCCACAAATTGCAGTTGAAATTTTATATTTCAAAGACAAGGGAGAAATCACAATTGTGTTACTCTGCTAGTGTCGTTATCGGCAATCATCATCAACTTAAAATACAGGAAATAGTCAACGGCTACACTCAGAATTTTTTTTAACAAGCGCGTAAAATTTCTCCGCGTTTAATTCTAAGCCAAAGGAAGCGTAAACAACGAAATTGTTTGAAATCTTTCATGCACTATACAACAATTCATGCAATCTTTTATACAACAGACTAAGTTCAGGGGTTATCTGGCGTAAATTTACATGAAATATTCCAATACTTTCTGTTAAATCTAGCATTCCCTTTGAGTGCATTAGATAACGCAAAACATTCAATTTTTCTTTTTATCTGTGCAAACGTTCGATTCAATACTTTGGATGGAAGGCTCACATTGTTTTATCTTGATAATTTTAAATTCAATCCGAATCCAATCCAAATCTCATCCAAATCCAATCCAAATTTAATTCAAATTCAATCCAAATCCAAACTAAATCCAATGCAAATCCAATGCAAATCCAATCCAAATCCAATCTTAATCTAATCCAAATTCAATCCAAATTCTTGCAATCTTTCATACGCCATACAACATTGTTTGAAATCATTCATACAATAGAAGCGATTGAGGCGATATTCAGCTCTAATTTACACGAAATATCCCAATAATTTCTGTCCAATATAGCATTCCCTTTATGTGCATTAGATTTTAAATGTTTCTTTCAAACTGTGATAGTGGCATGTGGCCAAATATGGCCAATGGGTTTTCGTTGTGCAGAATATGTTTTTCGAGCTACTTTAGAGTTTTATAAGTTTATATAAGACAGTGTAACCGATGAATTGGGTTAAAACTAATATGTAGAGGAAAAATAAATAAACGTGTATGTTGCTTAGTATCGAACAACAACAACAACAGAACGAACGTGTTTGATATTTGTTCTGCGATTTCCGAAAGGTTGTGGGCCCAGGAATAGTAATTGCGCAGTTACGTTTTTAATCGTTCTGAGTTTTTCCACACGAAAAAGTTCCGGAATGCTGGTAAATGGAGGATCCGAGTTGGGATCTAGAGCTGTTGGTGCAGTAGAAGGAAGTATCTCGCTCCCGACAGTGGAAAAGTTGCGAGACCGAGAAAATAAGTCAACATGGGCGTTCGTCATTAAGATGTTGATGATTCGCGAAGGCACTTGGGTGGGACGCTGTTACACGACAGGAGGATGATCCGGAAGACGCACTTTCTTTGCGAGGATTGGCGACGATTTGCCGCAGCATAGAACCCATCAATTACAATTTGGTGCAAAGTTCCAAAACGGCGAAACATACCTCGAAGAATTAGCAGGAAGCTTTTCGGGATGACGGAATTATTCGGCGCATAGGATTGCTACGGAAACTAACAAGCGTTCGATTGTCGGATTGCTCATCGGTGGAGGAATACGTGAACGAGCTCATGTCTACCAAGCATAAATTGACGAAACTGGGTTTCGTGGTCGATGATACGTGGCTTGCTGTTGAGGTAGTTCATGAAACACCACCGCGTAAAGCAGTTTAGAAGTTCCTGAAGTTCTTTGCAATCCGCTTCGTTACGAATGACGGGGAAAACCTTCAGATCATCGGCGTAGATAAGTAAACCACGATTTGCAAGCAGAACAGTCACATCGTTAAAAAATAACGAGAACAGCAGTGGACCTAAATTGCTGAGATCGCAGTATGCTTCGAGGGAGGACGGTTTGTTTTTCGTGAGCTGTCACGGTTTTTTTTGCTCTACTGCGCTTGTATATTTTGAAATCAGAGTTACGTAGCTTCTTCTGGACTTCAATTTAGCTGGCCGTCACAAGGTGGATAATGTTTTGGGTCGAGTAAAAACTGCTTGATTTTGAAGCGTAAGAAAATTGTGCAAAGCGATTTTTATGTATCAGGAATGAGCACTGCTAAGTGAGTGTCTTGAAAGAGGTGAACTGAACTGGAAAGGATGTACTCACAAAAATCCTTAACACGGAAACCCTTTGATGGACACAACTTGTTCAGATGGCGCTAGGTCGTGCGTTGTGTCTTCCTCCGACAGCACCGATCAGGCATTCCCCTGGAAGTCACGTGTGTTTCCTGATGCACTGTACATTCGGCTCGAAATAGTCAACTTCATCGCTGACGTGTATGCTGGATCTGGCGTCCCCTATGGTGCCATGTTTTTGTATAGGGATGCAATTAGGAGCGCAAATCCTCTGACAAGTTATCTTTCACCACCCGAACTTATATTCTTAAACATTCTTCTCTTTTCAGAGAGCGAGTAATGGTGCTATAACCATAAGCCATATGGGGCTAGGGCCATAGTTAGTGCTTAGGTCCCTACCATTTGAAGAGAAATGGAGCATCACTTAACCTTCTTAGACTAGATGCTCCCAACGATTATTTTTAAAGAAATTATTGTTCTGTATACCAAACAGGAAATTCTCTCCGACTATTCATTTCCCTTTTCCTTTGATATCTACTGAGGCCTACGTGGATTCCCCGTGTCTTCTAAAGGTAGATACCAAATCCTTCCTATTTCCAACGGTGGCATGTACGTGGCCAGGTGAGCGATTGAGGATTGTCTTCGTGAAGATTATTGCGTGAAGAAACGTATCAGTATCTGTATACGTTCATGGTGACATGCAATGCTCCATCCACGGGGTGTGCAAACATCAATGCTAATGCTAATGCTAAAGAATAGCAGTGGGCATAAATTGCTTCCCTATGGCACACCGGATGTAGGAGCGAAGGGCAGATATTCTACTGATCCTTTATTCACACAGAGGCTTCTATTGCCAAGGTACGAACGTAGCTAATTACACATCCTTTCCTAAACACCCAGTCGAAGTAATTTGGCTAGAAGAACATCATGGTTCACAGTGTCGAAGGCAGCCTTGATATCGGTATATACAGCATCTACTTGCGCACCGTTGTCCATAGCACTGATGCAGGTCGATGCTAAATCGCATAAATTACTTTCCACCGATCGCTTTGAGATGGAACCATGCTGTTTTTCACTAATGTAAGCGCTGCACGAACCAAATATCACTTTTTATACGTGGTTTCCAAGCATTTTGAGCCCGCTGAATGGGAATTTATTCCACGGTTATTGGAAACATCCGTCTTGTCGCCCTTCTTAAAAACAGGCCGCATATGGGACCTCTTCCAATCAACTGGAAACTCCTGCTGTTGAAGCGATTGGTTGAAGCAACGGACTAATTGCAGCATCCACATTCACGCTCTCATAAACTGTGGACCAATCACTCTGCGAAAGTAGAATGTTCATCGTTTCAAAATCGCCACGAAGGAAGTCACGGCCAGAGAGATCTACTTCCTCGTGATAGAAAACTGGTGATGGTAATGCCACAGAGAATTCTAGAGCTGGATGGTAGCAATCAAGGAGGACCACATGATCTGCCGCTAGTTAGCAAATCCATTGGTCATGCTTGAGACGTTGCTGAAGCTTAGGTCTAGTATGCGATCATTGCTGTTCGGAATAAAATTGCGTTGCCGTAGTCCATGAAATGCCATGTTGTCGAGAAGAGTCTGAGTAGCGCTGTAGAAATCTGTGACTGAAGTGAATCAACGAAAGCGTAGCTGTTGTTTGATTGTCATACGAGACGAGGTTGAGTAAAATCCCTAAATGGAATCATTGGGCTCATATCCCTCTGCAAACTACAGACTTCAGATACGGCATCAAGGTGAGACTGCATGTGTGATATATCCTGACTTTTTTACGGTGGAATATACAGGACGCCGACAAACAAATCAGTCGCTCGACCAGTAAATTTTACACACAGATGTTTGATATTAGTGCTGTTAGGATGTTGAACGAGCGATGATCCCAATCTTTCGTTAACGGCGATCAAAACACCACCTTCACGGCGGCGGGAGATTTGCGTAGAGCAACGATCAACGTGAAATACACTGTAATCACCGCAGAACAACTGTCGAGATTGTATTTGATCGTCTAGCCATGTCTCGGTGAAAACGTAGATGTCGTAGTCCAATTCGGATGTAGAGAGGAACACGTCATCAGTTTTCGTCCTTAGACCGCGAAAATTCGGGTAGTAGATTCGCAGATCTGCGGTCATGTAGGCGGGTCCAGAGCAACTGTTCATAGCTGGTTCAGGTGAGCTGAAACTTGAGGGAACGCCAGGCAGAGAAGAC
>JASCZW010016724.1:0-18215 GCA_034211315.2 Aedes japonicus | reverse complement strand
TGGAACACAAATTTCTGCATAACTCGAGAACTATTCAAGCAAATGAAATCACATTTGCCATGTGAGGGTGTTTGGAGTCAGGATTTCTTGAAATATAAAAATGAATTTCTGTCTGTATCTTTGTTGACTCGGAAACTACAGAACTGAACGGCGTGACAATTTGTATGCGCGGTTTATGGGGCTGGAGAAGGTTCTTATTATTGTTTGAGACTCTTCCCACCTCTAGAAGGGGGGGGGGGGGCTTTTATACAAATGAAACACAAATTTCTGCACAACTCGAGAACTAATCAAGTAACTGGAATCTAATTTGGCATGTGGAGGATTTTTAAGGCTATGATTTTAGGATGAATTCAAAACTCCAATCACCTAAGGGGGAGGCTCTTATATAAATGAAACCTTAGAACTACATATGAAAAATTTAAGAAGCATGTAAGAAGCATGTTTTGATTGAAGTTTCAACCCCTTCTTAGTCAAGAAAAAAAACTCATTCCGGAAAACAACCATAAACTATCAAATTTTCATTCATGTTGTTGCAAGCGTAGCAATACCGGCTTCAGCTAACTATAGATAAATGTAAGATCAATGCGAACCATACCAGGTATAAAATAGAGCCAGTATGATTCCTAGTCTCTTGTCCAGTTAACTCTTAACTCTGGCCTGGAGTGTAAGTAGCCATTGGAAAGATCAGGTAACCAAACCCTGGTGGAACTTTACTCATATGCTGACAGGGTAGAGGGCTGCTCTCGTTGAAGGGCGCAGTCTATCTGCAGTGCCTGTTCTCCATGTCAGGGGCGGCTCAAAACAGCGTCTGTTTTGTTTTATTCCTTTATTATCGAGATTTTCAGCCCTGGGCTGGTTCATCTCCGTCGTAGTCACTCAAATACGGTTGTGGATATTTTCGTAACTTGTCCGGGGGTGAGATTCGAACTCGTGACTTTGGCGTGAGAGGTATGGATGCTAATCACTACGCCGGGATCGCCCCACAGCGTCTGTTCTCCATGTTAAAGGGCGAACACGAAATTATTGCGACACCGAAAATGTCATGCCAATTTTTTATAATGTTTAGAATCAAACCAAAATTTTAGGGTAGTTTTATACATATATTTACTTCAAAAATCAAAAGAAAAGTTAATCGATGGAGCCTTGAGTGTACAATTGAACGCATTTTCGCTTGATGCCCTCCATCAAAGTCTTTACAGTGTCATCCGGCACCAGTGTCTCAGTTTTTTTTTCCATTTTCTTAACATGTCCTTCTCAACTTTGACTGTCTTCTTGCTCTTCCGAAGCTCCCGCTTCATCATTGCCCAGTACTGCTCCACCGGGCGCAGCTCCGGACAGTTTGGCGGATTCATGTCCTTTGGAACAAAATGGACAGAATTGGCCTCATACCACTCCAGGACACTTTTCAGAATAGTGGCATGATGCCAAATCTGGCCAAAATAGCGGAGCTTCGTCATGCTGCTGCAAGAACGGCAAAAGGCGCTTCTCGAGGCACTCAGATTTGTAGATCTCGCCATTTACTGTGCCCTTTGTCACGAAAGGCTCACTCCTCAGTCCGCAAGAGCAGATGGCCTGCCAAATGAGATATTTGGAGGCGAACTTCGACATTTTCTTCTTCTTAAATTTGTCGTCCACATAGAACTTGCTCTTGCCGGTGAAAAACTCCAACCCCGGAATTTGCTTAAAATCGGCTTTTATATACGTTTTGTCGTCCATCACACAGCTGCCATATTTTGTCAGCATCTTCTCGTAGAGCTTCCGTGCCCGAGTTTTAGCCGTCGGTTGTTGCCGCTCATCGCGGTTTGGGAAGATCTGTACCTTGTATGTATGTAGTCCAGCTCTCTTCTTTGCATTCTGGACGTAGCTCTGCGACATGCCGATCTTTTTAGCCAAATCTCGGCTTGAGACGTTGGGATTTGCTTTAATCATCCGCTTCACGTTTCCCTCCGTCTTTTTGTTCTCCGGTCCCGGTTTTCTTCCAGCTCCTTTGCCATGGTCCAGCGTCAACCGCTCCTGGAACCGCTTCAACACTCTGGAGACGGTTGAATGGTGAATGTTCAACATTTTTCCCAACTGCCGGTGCGACCGGTCAGGAAATTCCAGGTGTTTGGAAAGAATTTGTTCTCTCGACTCGCGTTGGTTCACCTCCATTTTCGTTGAATCGAAAAACACGACTTCTAGTTTGACAGCATGTAAACAATACACATCAATGAGAAAGTGTGCAAAATTTGGTTGATTTTTACCCAATGGTCAAAAAGTTATGCCCTGTTGAATGTGTCGCAATAATTTCGTGTTCACCCTTTAGGAGCGGCTGATCATCGTCCTCGTGCCAGCGTGGGACTCTAAACAGTGCTGTGCAGTCAAGTATTAGTACACTGAGGAAGTCTGCACATTGTAGATGACATTCGTGTCTCTATCATGTAAAGCAGTAAAGGTAGTTGGAATTTAATGGAATTTATCAATCTTTCTTCTCATTTACTCGTAACAGGTATTCCACTTGAAAAACTCGCACGCACCAGAATTCTTTAATTTTTGTTCTAATAGAGATTCAAGCGTTGTCACTCAGACATTTGTTTTCATTCGCTTACTGTGATATTGTTGTTTTCATTAGATCTCTTTAATAGTTACTAAATAACTAACTAACTCTAAAAGGCGAATTTTCGCAGCAAATTTTAATCTTGGGTCATATATGATCTATCTGTATTGAATCGGTTAAGATACATATACTTCTGAGTCGCACGTATTGCCTGACAAATCGTCACCAGTAGTGCAAATCGACGTCCATCAATTAAATAAAAAAAATCTCGACTTCCCTGCGCATAGTGTATGATTGTGCTTGCCACACAGAATACAAAGTCTTGCATTGGTATTGGCAGTGCTTCTAGAATTCCGAAGTTCATAGTTGGTGAAAGCTCTTTAAAGAGCGTCAAAGCCAATAAGAACTAGAAGAAAAGTTAACGGGTATGGAATTCGTTTTAAGCAGTTGTATGTGATCTGTCATTACACTTGCCAATATTCAGATGTTAATCCTTCAGCTCGGCTCTTATCTATCAGAACCTACATTAAGAAACGAGTATTAACCTCAGAAACTTTCAGTGTGGTGGAGTAAAGTTCCCAATTGCAGGTTTTTCAAAAGCATGCGATTTGTTTTCCGATCATGGATATATTATTTTTCAGCTCCGATATCCGTCCATAAACTCACAACATTGTATGAGTACGAGTCCGTGCATGAGAAAGCGAAATGTTATAGGCCATCTCACGATTTGCTGCTAACGTCAACTTACTGAACCCGTTTCGTCACCATCCGCTCTCGAAAACAATACAATAAAAAAAACATCGACTGCTATGATCACAAACCCGAACGGCGGGACAATTTTGAATCGTTTTTGACTCACTTTCGTCAAAAGTGGAGTCACTCATATAGGAGTAAATGTGACTGGGATCGACAAATTGGCATAGCTGAAACATCGATCTGATTAAATTCGGTGTCTTAGCTATGTCGACTTGTCAATCCCAGTCACCTCCACGTTTGACGAAAGTGAGTCAGATACGATTCGAAATTGAGTCAGAGTCAGAGGTGATAAACATCTGTATTTTGACATTATTTACATTTTTTATTACGAGAAATATCATGGCATTCTTGTAGTGTTTTCTACAGGCGACGAAACATTTCTGCTGCCACCAGTCGATGGTTTAAAGAAGTTTTGCGAAAAATATACATTTACCTCCACTGACACTTTCACACTTTTAAGGGCTATTCACATTAACTATCAGCCGATGGTTAACAAAAAGTTGCGCCATAGATTTATGTCACTCATAATTTCGTTGATTGCTGGCTTATTGCTGCATAGATATGATGTCGTTTGATATGTGTTTGACCAAAGTCTACGCTCCATACAAAAATTCGAAAAAGTTGTATGGAGAAAATTCTAAAAAGTCTAAAAGGGGAACGGGGAAGGCTGAGATTTTCAAAAATGAGCCAACGTGGTTTATGCACAGCCCCTTTATTCAATCTTTTTTTAAATTTGCCGACATCAGCGGCTTCTGTACTTTTCTTCCGAAGTTTTGCTTGCATCAAAGCCCAAAACTTTTCAATGGGCCTTATTTGCGAACAATTTGGAGAATTCATAGCCTCTATACAAACTCGACTTAGCTTTCGTGATACCATTCCATTATGGAACGCACATAATGGCATGCGCCAAATCAGGTAAAACAGTGTCGGCCCTTTGTGCTTTCGGATAAGAGGTAACACGCGTTTTTAAGGCATTCCTTCCGGTAAATTTCGGCATTCAAGTTCGCAAGTGTGGAAAAAGGCAAAGATTTCATACCACTAGTATCAAATTGCTGGCCAGACCAGTACTCTCCAAGCAACACCAAGCCGTCATAATTAGCTAAAGTAACTTAATTGTGACCTAATCGAATCACATTGAAGTAACTTTTACTGGTTTGCCACAAGCGTGCTGCTAGGGGTTCTTTCCAAATTTGTCACAAAAATTTGACTTATCTGAATTTAGCATGTCGGTTTCTTGCTACACTGGGGAAAATTGTACTCCTACCCAAGCAACACAGCTTGTATTAAACAAGCTGAAAGGAATGTCAAATGACAAATACAGGTAGTCAATATAAGTGTATAATACTTCATTTCATACTTTAATATGAAGCACAGTCCCTGGTATGATATGTTTGTAGCTTCTTTCCTGAGCCAACTTCGCTTGTTGAAAAGTCAACTCTGAGTATCTATGATTTGCTTCCCGTTCTTCTTCCCAATCTTGTACAACAAATTCATAGTTATGAAGCAAATACGTTTTGCAAAACATGATTTGGGTAATGTAACTTCAACAGTATTTGGAACTACCGATAATATCTTGTTCTGTTAATGTTTTTTAAATGTATGGAACCATGTTTTTGAAAACAACAATAACATATTATTCACTTGCAGCAGTGAAAAAAGTATTTTAACTCGATCGTTAGTCAGTTATATGAAGAATACGAGAGATCCCAAGCACTCTGAACTTGACATGTTTTGCCATACGTTTATAATACATTTATAAAACCAATAATTGTTTTTTTTTGTTTTTGTTTTTTTTGTGTGTGTTACTTGGGTAGAAGCGTGTTGTAGTCCAGGTTAACATACGTTTCATAATCCATAATAATGCACGTTTTCTCTATGCTTAAAACCTCATCGTACAACTTACGAGCTTGGGTTTTCATGTAAATCGCTTGTTTTTTGCAGGGTTTGGGTCATTTTTGCTTCCTAAGAGAGCCTTAGAACGCTGAACCAGTCCGATCAATGTTTCATATTTTTTTGCACAACCACTAATTGACAACTCCTGTTTTCTTTCAAACTGCAAAAAATATAATTTCAGCTGCGTAATTCCCTTGTTTACTATGCCGAGAACACGCGTAAAATGAACAGTTGTCAAATTATGTCATAGTCTTTTTCGCAAAACAGCTTCAAGTTGTATCCATAAAAAAAGATACGGATTTATAAGCCGGCATGTAATCTCATGCGATGAGTTTTTCGCCGTGATAAATTCGCTGACGTGGCGGAAAAACACGGCAGTCTCCAGAATTCTTAATTACAGTAAAATTACAGTAATTCATTGGCAATCAATAATGTTTCATGCATCGAATCATTAGCCTGATAGGTAAAGTTTCTGTTCGGATCATTAGATGTGAAATAATCTAGAAATATAGGACTTTTAGACATATTTTTGACGTAGGACTACGTCTTTGTTTTCTATACTAGGGTACAATTTAAAAAAATCGCATTACGACCGTTACGAAAAGTGGTCAGGTTTTGAGCCTTAATATCTCAGTCATTTCTAAAAAAGTATTCAAAATTTCTGCACCAATCGATAGGAAATATTTCTACGCATCAACTTCAATAGAGAAAAATGTTAATTTTGGGCCAAATACTATCGAAAAATTTATAAATGTCAAGCCTTGTCTTAAAAAGTATATTTACCCTCGGGCCTGATGGATCATATATGATCCCGAAAAAAAAAATGGCCGTATACATTCGCAGACTGAATAAAGGTGTACGCTGTCTTTGGCAAATTTATTCTACATCAATTGTTCTTTCCAAAAATTAACAAAAAAAAAACAGTTGAGTTGACACAGTTATTGATGCCCTTGAACATCCTGAATATGAAGAAGTTTATGAAGAAAAAAATGCCTTATTAATAGTATAAAGCGTTGGCGTTGTTTTAAAATAAAATACGTATTATTAAATTGTTGGTAAAACATTTTTATATCTTTGTGAGATGTTCTAGGTTATCCAAAATGCACTTGAGTTTAGAACTTCAGATCTGCAGTGGTAACAATAGGTTTTGGAGCATGCAAAGGAGCATTATGAATAGTGTAGAAGGTCAACAGACATAATGCGACAATCCAAACTGTCCTTATGTTCAAAACATAAAATCTGCAGTTGTAACAGGAGCTTTTTGGGCTTTATAGGGTAACTATATGTATTCAAACATATTCATTGAATCTTTTGGAAGTTTGACAGTCAATAATTTATAACTTTATGATCTTCTAGGTCATCCAAACTGTCCTAGCGTTCAGAACTTAAGATTTACAGTTGTAACAGTAGTTTTTAGGCAATACAGAGTAACAATAAATATTCAAACATATTCAATTAGTATTCTTAAAGGTCATCAAACATTATATAGCAATATGACATGTTCGGGGTCAATCAAACTATCTTTGAGATCAGAACAGTTGCAACAGAAGCTTTCTGGGCTATGCAAAGCTACGTTGTGCACAAAAACATATTCATTGAATATCTTGGAAGACCAACAGACATTATGAGATAATCTTCTAGGTTAGCCATACTATCCTGGAATCCAAAACCAAAAATCTACAGCTGTAACTATAGTGTTTTGGACCAAACGAAGTAACAATATGTGTTTTATAAATTTGAGTGAGATTTTCTAAAAAGTAAACAGATATAATAAGATATCTTGAGATGTTCTAGGTCACAAAACTGCCCTTGAGTTTAGAAATTATGATCTACAGTCGTAAAATTAGCTTTATAACCTATGAAAGATGACGATGTGCATTCAAACACATTTAGGGTACGTCCATTAATTACGTCACGCAAAAAGTGACTTTTTATAACCCCCCCCCCCTTTTCGCGTTTTTTGTATGGATCGTCACGTTTTCTCAACCACCTCCCCCTCCTCCCCCCTTACAGCGTGACATAATTAATGAACCTTCCCTAAGTAAATCTTCTGTAAGGTCACCAGGTATTATCAGATTATCTTGGGATGTTCAAGTTCATAAAAAACTGACTTGAGTTCATAACTTAAGATGTACCGTAGTAACTGTAGCCTCTTGGGCTATACAAATCTACAATAACTATTCAAACATATTCAATGTATATCCTGAAACGTCCACAGACATCATGTTAGCTAATCTTGTTAATTTTGAGTCATTCAAAATATGAGGTCTACAATTATAACAGTAGCTTTATTGGCTATATAAAGTTAAATTAGATTGATTAGCATGAATTATCTCATAATGACAGTAGGTCTTCCAATGAATGCCCTTTATTTAATATGGTTGAATATAGATAACATAACATTGTATAGCAGATAAAGCTACTATTACAACTGTAGAGCTTAAGTTCTGAACTTCCGGGCAGTTTGGACAAACCTTGCACATCTCAAAAAAATATATCCTTTCGTTGTTTAATCATTTGTATGTTATTGAGCGCCAATTTAATTAGAACACACCAATTGCTTGTGTAATAACGTTTGGATAATTTTAGGCCTGAAAGGGTTAATTCAAAGAATATTGCATTGTACAATCTGAATGGCCTAATTTAAGTAGTTGCGTTGTTCTACGTGATTATTTCGAGCAACCCAATGGGGCTGTACCTTTTGTAATATTTTTTAACAACTGATGAAAACAGTCACCCCTGATTAAGCCGCTCTTTACCCTGTATGGTCATCGAGAAAGCTGTCATACTGGTTTTATTCTGCACAGCCAAAATAATTAATTTTAACAAGTGCGTGAAATTTCCCCTCGTTTAATTCCAAGCCAAAGGAGGCGTAAACAACGAAATTGTCTGTAATCTTTCATGCGCTCTACAACAATGTTTGCAATCTTTCATACAACAGACTAGATTCAGGCGTTATCTGGCTTTTATTAACTAGGAATATCCCATTATTTTCTGCGAAACCTAGCATTCCCTTTATGTGCATTAGATAACGCAGGATATTATTTGTGTCTTTCTACCTGTGTATGTTTTAAAATTAGATACAAATCCTCTTCAGCACAACCATCAATACTCAGGATGGCGGCGTCTCAATTCGATTCAGTTATAGTAGTTTGCCGATAGGTCATTACAGAAGCTAGAGTACAAAATTTAAAATTTTAACTGTAATACGGAATATACGCTCTCATGCCATAGACATTACAGCTGAAGCAATGTTGTTTTATATAAATTTGTAGGAATAATCAAGCCCTACAAGTTCATCAGGCATCATCTTTCAGAAATTAAGCTTCTGTAAGGATTATTAAGGCGCCGATTTTTTTGGAAAAAGCCATCGCAAACAAATAAAAGGGAATCGAAATAAGCAAGAGCAACTCTGCATAAGATGACTCCAAACAAATTTCATATTCACAGCTCCTGTCGTAATATTGAATAATTAATGTAAAATGTTCTATATTTTGCCCGCCTCATTAAACATGAATATAATTATAACCACCCAAAGCTGCTAAAAAATGCCCATCCTCCCACATGAAATTTTAACTTAATTACTGTCAACTCCAGGCCACCGGCGCTAGTTGATATTCAATTATCACGCACCAACAACCTTGCTCATTTCCCACAGCAACTACGTAAACTGATTTCACATATTTTTTGACCTCAATTTTCTCTCCATCATCGTTACAGGCCGGCCACATCCCGCGAAACATCTGTCGGGGACAATTTTAAAATCCCTCCGGGGGTCGTCCACTCCGAGGCCACCACCACCCCCAGACGTCACCCATTTGCATTAAATTGAAAAAACTGCTGCTGGTGGGTGGAAAGCCCTCCCGTTACTGCAAATGGATGAGGAACTCGAGAGGAAACTATGAGTAGTAGAGGGCCTTTGAGGCCCCACCCAGCAAGCAAAGAAGCAAAGCGCAAGATGGCAGCAGCGGGTTTAAGCAGTGGATTGATATCAAGCAGAGTAGGCCAACAGCAGGCGGTGGCGACTGGACGCAGCACGTTGCCCGTGGAAGAGACTGGGAAGAGGAGAAGGACAACGAGAACGACAAGATCTAACGGCAGCAGCAGCAGCGCCATGACGTCGACGAGAACTTTGTCCGATTTTGTGTTCAACTTTCATTTTCTACTTTCGATCGTTCTGTTGATTATCCTCGGTGGCGGTGCCTGGGCGGACGAAACGGAGCATTTCGGTGAGTACTCATTGGGTTGATCTTTTCAAACGAAACGTGAAACGGAAATCGAATCCTCTTGGCCGGATTCTAAACGCGAATCGATTTATACTCACCCTCCTCCGAGGTCAGTGGGGAATTCCGAAAATCGAAAACTCCGTTTTACGATCATTGCCATTAAAAACGGAGTTGCCGCGGGAAACGGAAATAACATAGGCCAAAATTCTTTTCTGTTCCCGTTGCGATGTGATTTTCCGAAAAAAGAGCCGTCGTAATTTTTAAACTGCAGGCATGTCGGATCAGACGAAAGAAATCGTTTGTTCTTCGATATTTTTTTTTGGGAAATTTACTGGCGTTGAAGGTTATGTAGCTTCCCTTGAGGAATCGAGTTCGAACGCAAAAGTTCATTTTCCGGGTGACGAATCCTGTATGGTACGTTTGCTTCCATTGATTTTAAGTTGCGATTTTCCGTTTCTTTTGTTGTTGTTGCTATAAAGTTACAGAATGGTGTTGTCACTGACTGTGCACAACTTGAACAACAAGGACGACAACGATGGCGAAGACCGTCATGAAAATATTTGCGCGCTCTCAGACGCAAGAAGGAAAATCATAAATCACACGTTCATATACCAGTGATATTATTATTATTGTTGTTGCGGTGCCGATGTACACTTGTGCTCGACAAAGGGAAGGAAAGCGCAATGAACGGAAAAGCTTTTGAATTATGGTAACCATTAATAATCGATGCTACCCCATTATTTCGCTAAGGATTTCGGTGCCGATCGGAGGAAAAGTTGAGTTCCGAAATTGATGATGATTTCCAGCTGGTTTTTAGTTATTGTGTATTGTGTAAAAGTGTTGAAAGTGCATCGTAATCGTCGGTTTGGTGGAGAAAATTTTAGGATTGACCTAGAATTTTCAGCCTAGAAAAATTTCAAGACTGAAACCGGGAGAGAAAGTTTATAGAACCTTCCGGTCCGCTTGTTAGCATCTTGCTATTATCTCAAATTACCGGAAAACATTGCGATTGGTTGCGCGGATTAGAGAGAACGAAATTATTAAGTACAAAACAAATGAGGTTGGAAATAATGTTAATGGCATGAAATGCTTCTAGAAACTCTAATTTTATGAAATCCCTCAATTTTAGGTGGTCTGTAATAAAGTAAATTGGTGATGTAATGTGATAGGAAGCAACCACCAGTGG
Organism: Aedes japonicus; assembly: GCA_034211315.2. NCBI lineage: Eukaryota > Metazoa > Arthropoda > Insecta > Diptera > Culicidae > Aedes > Aedes japonicus. The sequence continues at coordinate 7,618 of JASCZW010016724.1, read as the reverse complement.
AGGACTTGCAATGACGTACAGTTCATCCCAATGGTAAGATCAAACTATACATACCTGTAATCCTCACTATTCCGTTGTATGAATGGCCAAAAACGGGGTGTGGACTCGTACGCAGAAGCATTTACACGAAACCCTAGGAAAGGATAGCGAATCTTCTTCCAACGAAACGATCTTATTAAAGAAAATGAACAGTAAGCAATACACATTAGGATTTCCGTCTGGTGGTTCGTTAAAAAATAGAGTTAGCAAACTCACTGTAGACTGTCGAAAGATAATTAGACCCTCGCTGACCTCGATCTGACGATTTCCATCAAGAAAGGTTTAACTGTAATCCATGACTTTGGTCAGATAACCACGAATTCCTCAACCAGCCCTGGCACCCTGTATCCCCCCTAACGCACCTTCTAATGATTGTATGTATGTGTGTAATGTTTGTTATAGAATATAATATTATGTATTTTCAAAATATAACTGACAGTCACAGGATTATTACTGCTAAATAAAAATTGGATTTGTATTGATATCTAAAGATTGGATTCGGAAAAAATGCGACACTTTGTTTTGGGTGTAACTTTCTATCGCGTGGGTTAAAAAGTTATAAAATGTTGGGTAATACTAGTTTAGAGTGTTATGTTTATGTGTGCAAAATTTTATTGTGATCTGTCTAGTAGTTTTCAAGATGCATTCGAAACAAGAAGACCTACGCAGGCAAATCTTGGGCGCGGTGATCGATAATCCTGGTCAGCCGCATAGATGGATCGGCAAAAGGCTTGGAACCCACCATTCCATCGTGTACCGCGTTGTGAAGATGTTCCAGGAGACAAATACTATCGATTGGCGCGCTGAAAGCGGCTGAAAACCAAAAACGGAATACCCAGAGAAGGCGGAAGATAAGGCAGTACTTTAAGAATAACCCGAGACGTGACCAAACAGGTCAATTCGTCGAAGTGGTTCGTCCAACAGACCCTGAAGCGGACTGGGCTACGTGTTTTTAAGGTCTGGAAGGCGCCAAATCGGACAAACAAGCAAAACACGGTGGCCAAATTGTGTGCACGGAAGCTGTACCGTGAGTGGCTGATCAAGCCAGGCTGTCTCGTCTGTTGTGGCAGGCAATCTGCGAGTGCGGACGGTACAGCAAGCCTTTCGTTACAACCGGTACCATTAACTGGCAGATTTATCGAGAGGAATGCTTGCAGAAGCGCGTGCTGCCCTTCCTCCGCTCTCACCGTGATCCCACGCTGTTCTGGCCGGATCTCGCTTCGTGCCATTACGCCAAGCCTGTAATGGATTAGTACGAAGCGAAGGGCGTTACCCAAGCAACACAGCTTGTATTAAACAAGTTGAAAGTACTGGTAAAGGACAAAACCAGGTTATAAATTTAGGTGTATAATACTTTATTTCATACTTTAATATGACGCAAAAAGCGCAAAAAGAAAAGCCTTATAAAACACAAAATGGAAAAAAAAATCCTCATAAAAAAAATAAAAACATCGCCAAGCGTGGGATTTGAACACTAGTCCTTGGCGTGATAGGTTCGTATCTTCTTCGCTAAGCCAACTCAGATTGTTGAAAAGTTAGCTCTGAATATCTATGACATGCTTCCCGTTGGCAGTGAAACCACAATCTTGTACAACAAATTCATCGTAATGAGAAAAAAGAACACGTTTTGCAAAACATGGTTGGTGTAATGTAATTTCAACTGTATATAAAACTGCTCTTGTCCTGCACAGATAAAAAGAAACATTGAATTTTCTACGTTATGTAATGCACATAAAGGGAATGCTAGATTTGCCATAATATAGTGGGATATTTCACGTAAATTTAAACCAGATAACACCTGAATCCAGCCTGTTGTATGAAAGATTGCCAATATTGTTGTATGGCACATGAGAAGTTGCAAACAATTTCGTTGTTTACGTTTCCTTTAGCTTGGATTTAAACGAGGGGATATTTTACACGCTTGTTAAAATTAATTATTTTTTTCTGTGTGTTTATGTATTATAAATGTATGGAACCATGTTTTTAAGAACAATAATAAAGTATTAATCACTTGCAGCAGTGAAAAAAGTATTTGTAGCTCGACCGTTTGTCAGAGCGATATAGAACACGAGAGTTATAAACCGCTCCAAACTTGACATGTTTTGCAGTACGTTTATAATACATTTATAATACAAACAATTATAAATCATTCTAAAAAGATGTTTTGTGTGTTACTTGGGTAATGTGGTCCCGAAGGAGGCGAACGCGCCAAATACACCAGAAAAGTTTTGGGCGATAATGAAGAAGAAGTTAAAGAAAAGCGGACAAACATTCAAAACCGATGAAGCTTTGAAGAAAAACTGGGAGAAATTGTGTAAGGAACATGGACAAAGCTTCGCCCAAGATCTCATGAGCAGTGTTAAGAGAAATATACGAGCATTCAGCTTGAGGGAGGAAATTCAATAAATAAATTATGCCAAAACATAGAGTTATTTAATCCCTGAAATTTTGAGAAGTATCCGATTGAAAATGAATTTTTGGTGATCATTTTGTGTGTCTCATTTTTTCCGAGTCCAGTCTTCAAATAGTCCCGGAATAGCTGAAAGCAGAGTAGATCAGTCCTTTCAACGAAGATAAAATTTCAATGAAAAGATATTTGATTTGTTTTTTTTTTTGAGAATCAACAGACTATTCAAGCTGAACAATGCATTAGGTCCTAAGTAACATCGGGAGACTCTCTTCGTCGACTTTCTCTTTGCGTTCCTACTACGTGGCTATGTAAAAAAATATTTTCAACACAGTGCACGGTAATATAAAGTGCAATGAAGTGTAATAACGTCAAAAACATCAGCAAATCGTTTAACATACATACTAATATAGAAAGAAAAAGCCGACGAAGAGAACCTCACAATGTTTCTTTAGACCTAATGCATTGCTTAGCTTGTATTCTTTAGGTCGATGAAAGCAGTTTCAGTGATCGAATAGAATGGTTCGATGATTTCTGAACTTAATGGAATATCTTATCATAATACCAAAAAACACATAGATTTAAATTTAACTTTATGCTGTTTATAATGACATGCCAGTCTGTTATGGAATAGTAGTTGTAGTTCAGAAGAAGAATTTCAATGAAAATGTTATGCTGAAATTCCGAAAAACAAATTGAGCATAACAAACATTAAATTGTCATAGTGCTCCGTTCTCTGAAATGCAAAAGTAATTTGAAATGCAAAGCTGTCACAAAGCGTGCTGAAATCATTAATTAAATTAGAATGGAATAAAGGGTGTCCACAGTTAAATTGCAACACTTTCAATAAGCTGTAACATTTTGCTCTTTGGGTTGATTTCATCAAAATTTTGGGTGAAATGACCCCAACGTGTATTGTTTACACTGCGTGTGTTTCATTGTGAAATGTGTCGTAGTTTCGAAAATGGAGTTGAAGGAACAGCACGCACACGAGAACATTTTGCACACTCACCTCGACAACCCAAATTCACCTGTCTACAGTGTCTCGTGTCATAAATCGTTTCGGGGAACGTTTAACTGTAGATCGAAAAAAGGTGCCTTTCATGACAACTTCAACTGTTAATGGTCAAGTATACATGAATGAATGCCTGAAAAAAACAACTGCTTCCGTTTCTCGAAACACACAACGTTTCTACAATTTTTTGGCTGGACCTAGCCTCTTGTCACTACTCCAAGGATGTTCTGGAATGGTACAAGACGAATGGTGTCAATTTTGTGCCGAAGGATCTTAATCCCCCAAACTCTCCAGAGTTGCGACCAATTGAAAAATATTGGGCTATAACGAAGCACGAACTTCGTGAGCATCCTTAAGTTGTCACTACAGAGCAGGAAATGTTGAAGTCATGGTTGAAAGCGGAAAAAATGGTCGGTTCAAGCGTTGTACAAAATTTTATGCGTGGTATTAAAAAGAAAGTTCGGGCTTTTGGATTTGGTAAAGAAATACAGTGAAATGAAAATACGTAAACCAGGATTATGCATTTTTTTTTATTCCCTGAGTATTTCATGACAATCTGTTGAGAGACTTGTTATTGAGGACGAGTTTAAAGTGATGCAATTTAACTGTGGACACCCTTTATATACCCTGCTCGAACACGATCTTCAATCGCAGCCACTCAGCAGTTCAGCGCAAGGGGTTTGTTATAGTTTTATGTGGTTGTCATAAAATCAGGCTCTGAAGTATAACATAAAACAATTTCATGACTACCAAATTAAAACTCAGGCTTCTGTATTCGTCGTAAAAGCTATAGAATAAAACCAGAATATATCATGCAAGTTCGTTTGACTTAATTTGAAGTACTTTAAATGCTTCATTGAAGCTTTGTTACAGCTATCATTTTTATCATAGGTCTTCTCTTACATAGCTCAGTCGGTAAAGGCGCAGCTACAAAGCAACACCATGTTAGAGGTGACTGGGTCCGATTCCCGGTCTGGTCTGGGAATTTTTCGTTAAGGAAAATTTCTCAACTCCCTGGGCATAGGGTATGATTGTACTTGTCACACAATCATACTAATGCGAAAATGGTACTTGGCATCGAAAGCTCTTAATTAATAACTGTGGAAGTGCATTTAGAATCCTAAGTTGAGAGCAATCAACAATCGAATTGTGAAAGCAATAAACATGAAATGCTTTAAAAGAAGAATAAGATGCACAGAGTGAAAAATATTTCGGAAATAAATCATTTTACTTTGAAAATCCTCAAAATTGCAAAATGAGAGCGTGTAAGTTGTACAAAGCGAGTGAAACGGTCAAATGAAAACTATAGCCGATTGTTACAAGTTTATTATTATTTTTTTAAATCATGCTTTTTTGTGTACAGTTACTTTTTTAGTGTTAAGTGGGGTTGAATAAAAACTAGAGCTTGACTAGAGCTGTGAGTAAAATGTATAACAAAATTTGTAAACATAAATGTTAGTGGTAAATTATATAATACGTACACAGAAAAAAGAAATGATTTTCAACAAGCGCGGAAAATTTCCCCTCGTTTAATTTCAAGCCAAAAGAGGCGTAAACTATGAAATTGTTTGCAATCTTTCATGCACGTATAACAATGTTGGCAATTTTTCATACAACAAGCTAGATTCAGGCGTTAGGAGGCTAATATTTGCAGGAAATATATTCTGCAAAATCTAGCAGGGAACTCTTGCAGAAAAGTCAATGTTTCTTTTTATCTGTGTTCATAAAAGTTGAGAAACTCACATGCAACATGTGGTTACAACGATCCAACGATGTGAAAAGTAGGCCAACGGGTGATGTGAGCATGATACTGCAAGGGTGGCGATAGAAAGCACATCTCTTACGTGTACGGCTATGTGAATGCTGTGATAAATTTGATACGAGCGGGAGCGGCTTTACAATGAGAACAAGAAAACGAAAACAACCCGATTCTGGGCCTGGTAATTGTGTGTGTGAACGATTCGAGGTTGAACTAAGAAATAATCAGAGTGAGATGATTCGGTTTACATCCTAGATCAGGCTGATTGTACGATCATTCAGTTGGATAAATTCGGCGAAGCCAATAGAATTGTGGGGCTGACCCTTTGATACTTTTACCCACTGAATCGTGATGTGGCAACGTAAAACTCCTGTCCCGGCAATTATTTTGTGGCCGCCTTGATCTAAGTCTCGTCAGGCATTACGACGCACCTTGGCTTCGTCAGTCACTCTCCGGACAGCTTCCTGGTGCGAGTTTTGGTTTCCGTGTATTGTCCGTCGTTCCTTTTTGGTGCATGTCTGGCCTCTTCGTCACATCGCAGATCGAAAGGTTCAGCCAACGCTTGAATAGATTCAACATCTTCCTTGCTTCCGCGGGATCAGCTGTCTTCGTATTTTTGCCACTGTCTGATCTCCGCTGGGTCTTCGTGGTCTCTCTGAATGACTTCACCACCCGTGTCATGGTCGAATGATAGAACCCCAGGCGTTTTCCTATCCATCTTTGGGACGCAGTTGGATTTTCCACGACGGTGCACATTTTTTTTGATGGATCTGCTCGTGTTCCGATACCGTCTCGATGGCTTAAAATTGAACCATAGGAAATTTTACGCGCCTTAAAATTCATTACTTTTTTCTGTGTTCGTCCAACTTCTGGGTTTGAATGGATGTCCAGTCTGAGACATCCATTCAAACCCAGAAGCTGGATAAGCAAGCTATGGTCTGACAAGCTAATTGTGCCTGTGATAAGATTTTGCAACCCTTCGTCACAACTGCTTCGATGAACAGTTCAATGAGTGCCTACAAAAACGACCTCTACCCATGATTCAAAACCACAAGGGTCCTGTTGTCTTCTGGCCAGATCTTGCGTCTTGCCATTACGCAAAATCAATGGTAGAATGGTTAAGCATCAAGAACGTTTCATTCGTTCTAAGGGACAATAACCCTCCCAAGTGCCCGCAATTTCGACCAATTGGAGAATTTCGGGTATTAACAAGGACACATCTTCAAAAACATGTCGCGGCAGTAAATATCATTCAACAGTTTGAAAAAGATAGGAAGAACGTGTCAACACTTGTCGCTAAGAAGTCTGTGCTGAATCTTATGAAAAAAGTTGGCAAGAATGTGTGCCAGCTAGCATACAATCGATAGATTGCCCATATTGAGAATACTAACCTGATGTGCTACTCTAACGTTAACAGTATATCTAATAAAGATTACCTTTGTTGTGCTTGAGTAGATTGAGAAACTTAGGAAGCTAGGAAGGGAGCTGATGGGGCTTGATTATTCAACCACTTTTTTAATATCTGTGGCGCCTCTAGTAGTCGTGACGAGAAGCAAATGACAGCGCAGTGATTAGGATGGTTTGTTTACGTAATGGAGAAAGTTTCATCAGTATTGATACTCACGTACCAATAGTATTAAAGATGGAACGCAAGAGACGGAAACAAATTTTGAACACTTGACAATCCGAACTGGTCAGGAGGAATGATCGCAAAGTATCTTGAATTCCCAAAATCGACTGTAAATATCGTGCTGAAACGTTTGAGTTCGGGAAAATCCTGGGACTTCCTTGCGTGATTAGGCGAAAAGGTTCCCACTGTACTGTACGCCGTACAGTACAGTTCGACTAATTTCGACTTAATCGACTAATAAGCACCCCTACAGGACTCTGAAACAAGACCTGTTTGTCAGACGCCACGCAAGAATGACGGAACAGAACGGATACATTTCGATGGAAAATGAAACATATGTTAAAATGGATTTTGGACAATTCTGGAACACAAATTCCAGGTAAATTCAAATTTATCTATGCAAAACAATTTGGTCGTAAGTTGATAATATAGCAAGGCATCTGCAGTTGTGGAAAGAAAACGAAGGTCTTCATCACGGGAGCGACTATCGATGGGCAGGTCGATACTAGGAGGAGTGTCTTCAGCAGCGAATTTTTCCATTGATTCCCCATTTAAATTGCCATAGCTGTCTTGATATCAGCGTTCATACATCTAGTTTTCACTGAGAATATTATGTATGAAATATGATATCAAGATATCTTATGTCACGTGATATAGTAAGGTAATTTGTATAGAAAGTAGGAAATCAGTTTTAGACGCATCTTAAAGCAATTTTCACTTATGAAAACTGCCAACCGGAACTGCCTGAATCGAAAGCAAGCAAAGTAT
>JASCZW010016723.1:0-18232 GCA_034211315.2 Aedes japonicus | reverse complement strand
AGGATCAAAAATAAAGGTAAAGGCATAAAGGCAAAGGCATAAAGGCATATATGTAAAGGTAAATAAATATGTGCATGCAAGGTAAATGCATATGTATGTAAATATAAAAAAAAAAAATGTGTAATATGTGTTTTTTTTTTTTTTTTTTTTTTTTTTTTTTTTTTTTTTTTTTTTTTTTTTTTTTTTTTTTTTTTTTTTTTTTTTTTTTTTTTTTTTTTTTTTTTTTTTTTTTTTTTTTTTTTTTTTTTTTTTTTTTTTTTTTCTGTTTTTTTTTTTTTTTTTTTTTTTTTGCATTTTTTTTTTTTTTTTTTTTTTTTTTTTTTTTTTTTTTTTTTTAATAAAAGATATAAATATATTAATAAATATATAAAAATATAATATATTATAAAAAATATAAAAAAAAAAAAAAAAAATATGTTTATTTTTTTTTTTGTTTTTTTTCTGCATTTTTGTGTTTTTTTTTTTTTTTTTTTTTTTTTTTTTGTTTTTTTTTTTTTTTTTTTTTTTTTTTTTTTTTTTTTTTTTTTTTTTTTTTTTTTTTTTTTTTTTTTTTTTTGTTTTTTTTTTTTTTTTTTTTTTTTTTTTTTTTTTTTTTTTTTTTTTTTTTTTTTTTTTTTTTTTTTTTTTTTTTTTTTTTTTTTGTGCGCAGCGTATAAATATAAAAAAAAAAAAAAGACAGACCAACAACAGCGTTTGTTGCCGCTGACCACATTGACAAGGCAATGGCAGAGCAGGTACCATTATTCAGACGCCAAACATACCGACCAAACCAACTTTAATTTTTGCAATCGGCTGGGCCCGGTACTTTTCAGCATTGGGAACAGATGCCGGTAAGTAATCATATCAAATCGACACAATGTAATCCAAACCAAATTCAAATGTTAGTATAAATTTAAAATGTTCATTGACGACAGGCTGCAGTATGGCAACAGAGAATGAATAAGTAACTTGTTTCGATTTATCAATACAAATATCTCGTCATTCTTACAAACGAAAAAATTTTCGGGCACTCCTCTGCGCCCCCCCTACCTCTTCTCTTCGCGCGCGCGTTCACTGTCCGCCTTCCGCCACGCGGTAGCACTGTTCTGTGATCTGCCAAACATGACAGGTTCATTGTGATCTAATGAACAATGGCAATATTCGTTTTTGGAGACAGACCTGTTCTGTACAGCTCACACTCAATGTCTTATCAGTGATGAAACCTTGGTCTTCCTACCGCAACAACAGATGCCTTGCAAATCATGCGTATTTACGTGGCAAATTTATCTAAAACACACAACTTGATTACTTACAGGACCATCTCCTCGACCCGTAGTCAAGTGAAATTTTGTCCCGGTAATGTTTTTAAATCGGTTTTGCAGGTCAACATCTGACCATACCGTTTTCTGGCATGGCATTTTGGCTACATTGTTCTGTTGCTTTTTTGATTCCTATTTGGTTCGTTGAAACGGCATGGCTTGAAGCCTTCTGGAGACGAGAATCCGTTGCACGGTATTGTATACGCGAAACTTATACAAATTCTGCGGTCTTAGATGTTGGAGTTTAAGGTTTTAATGTTTTTTGCCATTTTGTTCCACAGTTGACATTTCTGACAGTAATGCCTGACGCTTTGCTGTTGGAGACGACGGCACTGTCGACAAAGTTTCTTCTGTACTTTTTCAAACACGCCACACGGTATTTCGAGAAAAACCTGGGATTTTAGCAAAAGCCACAAGACTACAAAGGGTTGTCCAAATGATTGCGTACAAGTTTTTTCTTGTCTCCACTTTGTGGCTCGAAACACGTTCGAACGTACCAGAAACAAATTCGATGTAGTTATTGTTATAGAAACACATAATATGTTATAGTTTACAACCAACCGCTAGGTTGTTAAAGACAGTAGAATCCTGCATAAAGCTGTTTTTCAAGTTTGTCCGTAACGTTCTGCAACCTTACGATGCACGGTAGAGAACGACAATAGCCAGGAAGGAGGAAGACAACAGTCAGGAAGGATCTCAGGAATCACCAGAAGGACGCAAAGGCGAAGCAATAATGCAGAAGAGACCAGATTCGATACGGACTGTGGCTAGAAAAATGTGTTCCCAACTTTCGTGCATACTTCCAATGTACCGACAAGGTACATGAAGTCGTTCAATGTGAAAACTGTACAGAACCGTAATGATAAACAGAATGTACAACCCGTTAATTGCAAATATTTGACGAAGTTTTCTGCGTGATAATGGACGATTAAACTTAAAGCAGCTTCCCGAAATGTCTTATTATACTTCATGCAACGGAACGAGATGCAGAGGAGCATTTTATACGAAGAAAGGCCAAGTTTCCAAAAATATTTGGTTTAGCAGACAATATGCAGTTGTGCTCGAGCAAGCAAGCTTCATATCACTATCGGAAAGATAAACAAGAAAATATAGCTTGCAGAATTTCTACACAAAGTGATTACTGTTACCATTCCTACAGATAAAGGAAACACTGAATTTTTCATGTTATCTAATGCAATAAAGGAATGCCAGATTTGGCTGGTATACAATGGGGATATTTCATGTAAATTTGCCAGATAACGCCTGAATCAAGTTTGTTAAGGAAAGATTGCAAACAATATCATTGTTTACGCCTTTGACTTGCACCAATAGGGAAATTCTCAGCGCTTGTTAAAATTAAATATTTTTTTCGTGTATGGTAGCCATGACGCTATGTTCATAAAACAAGGCAACAAGCACCATAGGCCTCAGACCTGGACATAAGAAGCATCGGTTGCAGAAAGCTCCGTACGCTTAACAATACCAGAGTAACTCTAACCAGCTTTTCATATTCAGCTTCTTCAGTGACCGTATCAGGTTCAAACATTATTGTATTACCACTCATCAGCAAATGCACTCCCAAGCCAGCGAGCGTAAACGATATTGTTTACCTTCATACAATAGGCTCGATCCTGCGTTATCTGTTTAAATTTACATGAAATATCCTAATATGTTTTTGCCACCCAGTTCCTTTACATTAGATAACGCAGAAATTCAGTGTTTTTTTATTCGTGTAGTTAAATGAATAACAGAAAATGCGTTCTGGATTGAACTGACAGCAATTTTTGTTTTGTTTCAAATTTAATTCTGTCCAGATTTTGTCGCGTGAACAAGCCTCTTACCTGCAACAAAACATTTCATCAGAGAAGTCGAACCGAGGTGGGTCCAAAAATTTGCGGAAGGTTTATTCAATTCTTGACAAACTTCTGGAGTCGCTCAAGACCTTGTTCTTTTACTGACTTTTTTAGGTGTTGTTTCACGATGCCTGAGCACAACAGACCCCATCGACGTGATGCGTGGTTGGTTCTCGAAAGAAAAGATATATCCAACCTTCCGACAGGTTGGCGATGACGTCATTTAAGGTTGGTCGGATCCGGATGAGAGACGCTTCATGGCCCCGCTTCCGACGGCCCTTCTGGACGGCAATTCCGTGAGTTCGTTAAACGGCAGAACCAATAAATTGCGTCAGCCCAACCGACGTTGCCATGTGACGACAAACTCTCGAGGCCGGACACCAAACGAGCAGGCACCCGGGGAAGTACCTGCCTGACATGCCCAGCCCAGTCTGCCATCTTCACCGTCCCGGACCTGCGGCTGGCAGTGACGGCAGCAGGGTTCTTTCGGCCTGCAACCTCAGCGCAGCGCGATCGAGATTTGGCAGTTTCGGTTCCTGAATCCGCTTTGACTTCCAGCTCTCTTCGATCGTCCCTCGAAAAAATGCGGACATACTATCAGAACGTTCGTGGGTTGAGGACCAAAATCGATGCGTTCCTTCTGGCAATCTTGGAGGAAGAATATGATACGATTGTATTGACGGAAACGTGGCTGGCTGATACGATCAATTCGTCGCAACTTCTCGGGTCATTATACAATGTCTACAGAACTGATCGGGAATTCTAAGGAAAAGAAGGAATGAACATAAAGGGAATGCTACGATTTGGCAAAAAAATTATGGGATACGTTTCGCATGTAAATTTAACGCCTGAAACCGGGCCTGTTGTATCAAGGAAAGATTTCAAACATTGTTGTATGCCGCATCAAGGAGAACAGCAAAGCCTCCGCTGGCTTAGTAGTTCAACGAGAGCGAAAATTTCTACGCGCTTGTTAAAAATAATTATTTTTTTCTGTGTGGGGCAACCAGCTATCTTCAGCGGGTCGCACCATTTCACGCCGATTGTAGCAGAGATTTGATGCATGTATGGATTCGTTAGGCACAATATCGCGTCTCAACTGAGCTCTCACTCTCCAGTGCGCTCTCCATCGGCGACCACAAACCTAAGCTGGATTACAGTGGTGCTGGACTGGCAACGGCATTCAATGATGCCGATCCTCGTTATCGCATATGCCGGCGGTTTGTTCTACCTTTTGGAAAGATTCCACGGATTCACTCAAGTTAATACCATGCTGAACTGAATGGGCGCTTGCTCGATCTGTTCAGCAAATAATCCTGCATTACCGGGCACACTTACTCTGCCAGTCGAACCACTAATCGATCTAGATGCCGCCCACCCTGCTCTCGTCTTGAATTTCAACCTACCGCCCCGTTGACTCATTCGCTGAATCTGAGTCCTACTTCTGGACTTTCGGGACGGATTACGCTGCATTAGATAATGAGCTTGCTGGAATTGATTGGCAATTTATTGAATCGACAAATAATGAGAACGATGCAGTTGATTTTGGAAAAGTTGTTCTATATGTTGAATAGGACCTTATGAGTAGTGTAAAAGAAGGACGTTCGCTTGGATGATTTGGGACATGGACATGGGGACATGGGAAAATATTCATAACATGTTTTATGTTACTCCCTGAAAGTTTGAAGATGATTGGTTCTGACCTCTGGGGAATTTGAAACGGCTTGTAAATGCGGATAGGAGGCTTGGCGAAACAACAGCCAAGACAACAGCAGCCTTAAACGACTCTATTGAAGAACCTGTATCAATACGGACTGTCCTGGAGGAGCCACCTGGCATGAAATCTGCGTGAGCCATGTAGCGCTGGTGTAAACTCTATGCCGCTTGGACAGAATCTTTCTTCATACGTTCCCCGCGTGGTTCTCGTACGAGTGGCGTTTTCCGGGAGAGGAGTACGGCAAAGATTGCTTGCATCCCACTGTAAAGCATGGTAGGGTTGATTATGGTCTGGGCGCCATTTTTCTGGCACTGGAGTTGGTACAATATCATTGTTAAAGGCAGAATGAAGGCTGAGTACTACAGGACCATATTGGATGAGCAGGTTTTTAAATGTTAGTGACGTACACTACAGAGAATTATCATTTATATGTTACAAGTAGGTGCTTCTCATGATGCGATCCACATTCTCAGTGAGGAACGGCGTCTTCCAGGATAACAAAGCTCTAATCCCTGTAGCGATCCATTTAGTGGATAAGGACCACGCAAGTGATTTCGATCACCGAGTCAGCCTGTTCAGTCACCGGACATCAACATCATTGAACCATTGTGGTCAACATTGTAAACAAGCGATCTGGAATGTTTAGCCCACCCCCCTTTGTCCTTGAATAATCTGTAGAAACTCTCGATCGACGAGTGTTATAAAATACCACTCGACGTCATTCAAACCCTCTACAGCTCCATCCCCAGAAGCGGTTGAAGCCGTCCTGGAAGTGGATGGAGGACCAACTAGCTACTAATAAAACCATGCTTCATACCAATCGAATTATTGTTGTTTGAAACAAAGCAGGCCACCATGTTGCCAGGAATTCATACTTTTCATCTGAAAGCAAGATATTAAAAATCGGATTAAAAGAAATTTTTGGCAGCGATGCAAATCTTGGTTCATTTTTAACCCTGAATTCACTAATTGTAACTTTTTCTTATGCATAAGGAAGGTTAAACAGAAGGTTTGTTCCATCTTCGCTGACCGTGCTAGATTTTTTCCGCGGGGAGTAGAGGGATTCAGTCTCGACTTGTGGTAAGATTGCTCTTCGTGACGATCGTTTACTCTGAACGCGAAAGACCGCCTTTTTCTGGGACAGCGGTAGAATCAATATTGCTCAAAGTCACTGTCGCATTATGATCTTGGCGGTTTGGGAGCAAGTCACCAGGAGTCAATCGGACAGACAGCATAGACGTCAGTGAAATAGCGTGGTCAACTGTCACATGGAGCGTATAAGTCAGTACTGTATTGCGAAGTGCACCGAAAAGAAATAGTTTGGCACGTGAATTAGTGATTTATTGATAATATTGAACCTATAAAACGCCTAAAACTTGTTAGTTAATCTAGATGAATTAAAACTGTAGTTTAAGGTAAATTCGGTAAATATTTCTTAATGCTTTTTGCTAAACCTGAATCTTTGTTATTATCACTGATAGAAACTAACGGATTCAGTATATCAACCGTAACCAAGTATAACCGGGTGGCAACCAAAATTTTGGAATTTCTTTCTCAAGCTGTCAAAAAAGACAAACATAGTTGAAGAAGATCTGATTTATTCAAATAAAAGATACATTGTCCATTGTTGAAAAAAAATTAGTGAACATTTGAAAACGGTCCGTAATCGGATGTTCGGCGAAGCTTCCGTTTGATGTCGGAACAGGAGCGTTGTACGGCCTCCATGTCAACTTTGCGAATGCATCTCTTGATTCTACCAATCAACTGTTTGCAATTCGTGGCTCTCCAGTTATTTTTGTACACCAAGGAACTCAAAAGCCCGAAGAAATCTTCGATTGGGCGACACTGAGGCAGATTTGTCGGGTTGTGGTTTTTGGGTACAAATGGGATCGAATGGGTATTCAGGAACGATTGTGTTTTTATGGCGTAATGCGATGACGCTTTATCCGGCCAAAACACGTACATATTGTCCATCAGCATGATGTTTTTGTAGAAACGGGTGCAAAATTTTCTTCAAACATTCGTTCTGGTACACATCTTGATTGATTGCCAAACCAGAGGGCTTGAACCATGGCTTGGAAATGCCTTTCTCGGAAATGGCAATGTACAGCATCACTTTCTGTTCAAACTTATGTTTAAACTTATATTTTATGTTCGAAGGTGTAGTAGAACTATCCGTTGAATAGTATCGATCGTTTCCGGGAATCTGCGTCTTCGAAAGAGGGAAGTAGCTTTCGTCGTCCAAAACAAAACTTTTTTCCGGAATAATTTTTAATCAACCAACGGCATTGGGATTTCAGCGTTGAAATCTGTGCATCAGTATATTCCGGGCTCGTGTCTTCTTTCGGCACTTTATTCCGACTCTTTTCAATGTTTTGCAGATGTACTGGTGAGAACAGTTGAACTTTTTGCGGCATCCCGTTGGCTCAGTGAATCCTTGTTGTTGAAGGCACGAGAAAGAGAACGAAGTCCTTTTGCGTCCATCATTTTGGCTGGTCTTCCACTACCTTGCTTGTGAGCAGTTGTTGGGGATCTAAGGATATGGTAAACAGTCGAAGTCGCAACATTTTCGCTTTTAAAATGTTGTACCGTATACGTTTTGCCGAGATTTGTGTGCAGTTCGTAGAACTGTACAACGCGCTCGCGAAATACTTCTTGTTTCGACGGCATTTTGAGCAAAACTGAGCAAGCATAAACAAAACACAAAATACTAGCAGAAAGAGGAGAGAAAGAGCTAACGCATACACACTCTTATTTCTCTCTGAGCTCGTTTGTTGTTGAGCATAGAGGCCTCGATGAAATTCCAAAATTTTAATTGCCACCCGCAGGGTTGCGGCTTATCATTTTTGACTCAGGCATATTCATTTGCCAATATCTCCTTTCAGAGGGTCAATTTCAAAATATGATGTATGATAAACTTGTAGTGCATGAGTAGACCTACAACTTTGTGTAACAGTACATTGCTCTAACTCCTATATCTTCGACATGAGAGCGTATATTCACAGTGATCTTCACGTTGATATTCGCGTGATCTTCACCGCGAATATCATCGCGAAGATCACTGCGAATATATGCTCTTATTCCTCAGATATAAAAGATAGAGCTATGTACTTTTGAACAAAGTTGTAGTCTTACTCAAGCACCATAAGTTCATCGTACATCATATTTTGAAATTGAGCTTCTGAGAAGAGCTATCGGCAAATGAATATGGACAAGTCAAAAATGATAAGCCGCAGCCTTGGCCACCCGTTAGTTAAGTAGTCAGCGGTAGTCAGAAGCCAGTTTCGGACCAAAGTAAGAAAGG
This sequence comes from Aedes japonicus, assembly GCA_034211315.2. NCBI lineage: Eukaryota > Metazoa > Arthropoda > Insecta > Diptera > Culicidae > Aedes > Aedes japonicus. The sequence continues at coordinate 10,063 of JASCZW010016723.1, read as the reverse complement.
AACACGAATATGTTCCGCATTCCTTTGTATTACGTTAGTGATCTAACTTATAATAAATTTCAGCTAGAAGCTGGTACTACTGTTCTTAAGACGTGCCTACCCTTTTATCTGTCCGAAACAGGGTCGTTTGCCGTCCGGAGCCGGGCTTTCTTTCGATGCTCTGATTGTTGTCTAATAGTGCCAAGATGTTGTTAATGCCGGGACGGGCATATCCGGCATCCACAAAGTGCCGCACGATGTCCGTTTTTGACGCGGTGGAGTGCCGTTCTTTGAACGCGCACACTTCTGAACGGAGTTTTTTCACTGTTTTTGCCATTACGGTTAGAGTTCGACTGATAGAGCTGTCAAATTTTGTCTGCTGACTCATGGGTTACTGGGATTGATGCTGCATGGGTAGTTTTGTCAATGCGGATATATGTAAACCCATGAAAAATCGGCAATTTTGTCCATTTTTTTTAATGCAAACGTTATCAATAAACACACACTATACGTTGTTCGACGGAACGCAATTTACACGTAGACACAGTATTGATGATGAACAGTCCGGAATTTATAAGCTGAAACCGGATATATAAGCGATAGAAATAAACAACAACGTTGCGTTTCGCTGTCATATCACACAAGAGTAAGCCGGCGCACGCAGCCTATGTGAGAATGTAGAAGTCGCAGGCCAACAAGAACATCTTGTTGAAGAAAATAATTTCTCATCACCATGAGGCTCTAGGAGTGGACAGCATTTTTTATCTGCTAGAACAAAGATGTGAAGAGAAAGTATTGATAGTTCCGTTAGCGCACGGCAGGCTGTGAAAATTGAATAGTAATTGTTTTTGAAATTAAGCGGATTTGAAACGTCAGATGCATATATCCAGTGAAAACTAGTTGTACGAACATTGATATCAATCTACTCTATATCAAATCATAAAGCTCGTAGTCTGAACGGCATATTACATTTCCTTTTTTTTTTTTTGACAAAATTATGAAATACCATTCAGCAAATTTTCCAATACGTTACAAATGAAGAAAATACAAAAGTTTGGAGATTACCTTCTCCTACCATATTTAAAACATAAAGCATAGATAGATAGTCATGTTTTATTCGCCAGTATTCTCTACAAAATTTAGTTAATTTCTGAATTAATGGTACCTCGGATTGATTTTTTGCTGGATTTAAATCCCAGTGCATTTTATATGCTGCTTGGTTTTTTTTATTTTCAGTGTTGAAATTCCGTCAATCCCACCCTCTTAACATAACATGAAAAAAAAAATCCTTGGACAAGATTCCCAAGGGGGTGAGCTACCTTAACCATTTTTGATTTCAGAACAATAGATGTTTTGAATAAATATACATAGTCATGCAACCTGCCGTAACCTTGTTTACCTAAGAAATTCTAAAAGAAAAAATCAGTTTCATTATAAATAAAACTTACTTGCCGAATGCTAACGACTTATGGATTGGAAGATCATTCTCAATATCTCGATCCCTGTCTTCGTGCAAATTTAGGCAAAAGTCGGGTTTTGTTTAGCGTAGATTAGACGTACATTGCAAAACACTTTGCCAGGAAGCAGATGACGAGTAAAACCGGTTTTAACATATTTTAGTGCACCCAATTTTTTCCACATCGCTGGTTCGATTACCATTATTTGTGGTATCAAAATGTACACTCGCGATGGAAATTTTCTCGACATTTCTCGAAAGTCGAAACACGAAATGTATACTGCAGTTACTAGAACGAAACGACAAAGCAGATTACCGTCTCACATGCACGCCCTCTGGATGACACATCGCATCGAAATGTTATAATTTGTCATCAGTAATAAAGGGAGATGTCTAAAGGGCTAATGAACATAAGTGAAAGGATGCATACACGGTGAAAATTTTTATCGGCGCGCCTCAAACTGCCCGGCGACGCGGTCAAAAAAATGCAGCGGCGCGCCGGTCGAAAATAGTGGTGGCGGCGGCATGGAGCGGTGGCGCACAGATCTAAGCCAAACGCGTATGCAAAGTTTCACTCAAATCAAAATATACACAGAAAAAAATAATTAATTTTAACAAACGTGTAAAATATCCCCTCGTTTAGATCCAAGCTACAAAACAACGAAATTGTTTGCAACTTTTCATGTGCCATACAACAATATTGGCCATCTTTCATACAACAGGCTGGATTCAGGCGTTATCTGGCTTAAATTTACATGAAATATCCCATTATTCTCTGGCAAATCTAGCATTCCCTTTATGTGCATTAGATAACGCAGAAAATTCAATGTTTCCTTTTATCTGTGTAGCGAAAATAATGTTTCCACATTTCTAGGTCATTTCGTCTGGAAACGGTCAATATATCTGTGTCTCGTGAGATAAGAACCTTCAAGGAGCATCTGACGGCTCAAAGCAAGAAAGAGAGTAGTCGTTAAAATGCACCAATGGACAGTAAAATGGCCAGGAAAGTGGTGCAACATCCGCTACGGGAGCTACAACTACTCTAGTGTCAAAAATATTAAAAAGTACTTAGCTGAACTCCATTCAGTCCCGTAACCGTTCCATAAAACCCTATCAGGCAAACAGCAACGAGCAATACCCATCGCTAACAGCCGATTACTGCACGGCGTGTAAACGTTAGTTTACACGCATTTTCTCCAGAGTTGTTTGTTTAACAGCATCACAGAACATTTTAACACACGAAATCATCATTAGTTAAGTCTTTTTTTGTTTCATACTAGAAACAACCGTGAAAATGACAGCGAGAAAAAAAACACGTCCAGTCAAAGCCAGAGCCTACTACTCATATCACAATATAAACGTCAAAAACGAGAAATTTAAAATAACTGTGCATGATTAAAAGAAGGAAAAATCTAAATTGCACCCATGAGATAAACAAAAGTTGCTGCTAACTACAACCCAATATCGGAATCACTTTCCTTTATCCAATATCAAAGAGAGCATTTCGCACGGTATCAACCAACTATTCTCATTTGCAACGAAAACCACGCAGAAGCGCATTCCTTCCCACTGACACATCAACTTACAAACAAAGAAGCCGCTAACATTTTCAGCACAGCCATCATCACTCATTCATCCCCTTCATACATAAATAATCGTCTTTCCCGTTTGTTCTTCCTTGCTATTTGGATAAAGCTCACCTCACTAGACACTGCGAGCGGAATCACAGAGGTCCTTTTGCTTGGTAAAAATGCAAATTTGAGTTCCTCATATGCCCAACCTAATCAAGTATCGGGAGAAAAACAAAATCCTTTTCACCCACAGTGCATGACGGAGTGCCGCGCCCTCCTTCCGGGCAGACAACGGACATGGGTGCATGAGTAGGTGTTTGTAGATCTTTTGTTGCCGCTAATAAATAAATTACCGCTCGCATCGATGTTCCGAGCATGCCTTTGTGTGTGTTCCGAATCGGAATTCATCGGCTGCGATTTCCGTGATGATGGATCGCTTAGGTCGCCACAGAGCTCTAGAGGTTGAGTTTGAATGCCCGACCCTGTACATGGCTATTCATCCGTCCGGTTTGCCAGTGGCAGGAAGGTCCAGGACGCTTCAATCAATCAAATGGACAACGCGTTGTGGGTGTTCATAAAAATGATTGCTTTTCGTTTAGGGAGACAGCAGTGTCTCAATGGTGGAGGGTCGCGCTTTTGTCTTGCAGCACAACAATGGCGAGCGATGGTGGTTATTTGTTATTATTTGAAATTATCATTCCCCGCGAGGAAACTCCAAAGTAAGTAAGCTCTGTTTGAATTATCTTTACGAGGGTTGAGAAACACAGAAAGCCTGTCTGAGTTTGAGTCCTTTCCATTGCAGACATTCTCATAAACGATGATTAAGACAGGTCACATGCTCCGTTTTTGTCAACTCCCACGTTTGCCATCTCACTCGCAAGTAACATGCCCGTGGATATCCCGGGGGTAAGCTTTCCTAACGGTCCTAAAATAACTGCTTGTGTTCGCTATGGCTACCGAACCAGTCGTTTATGGTTGCCATCATTCCGGAGCAACAAAAAATGGTCATGAAGATTCCGAGTATCAATCCATGCTAGAGTGGATTGAAATCCCCTTCGGGTCACAATGCAATTGACGGAATATTCCTAAAACGCATAAATCTAGAAATTCTCCATATTGATTGGTGCATTCAGCACTTCTGGGGAAGTTCGACATAAGGCGACATCATTTCTGTGATGAAACTCAACGATTCACCCCTAGTGAAAAAAGCAATTATTCTGACCAATCATAGGTGCTTTCCTATAATGATGTTTGACATTTATCGATTTGAATGTCATTCTTGCATTCACATTCAACAGATCCTTCAGTGCTCGTGTGTTGCCTCCTCATTTTCTTTCCCAGAAGGTGAACACTGCCGATATGGGTATTTCTTGATCTCTACCGTTGCCAAGTTCAATACACAACGGCCAGAGAGCCCCTCAACTCGAATGCTCCGGGGTGTTTGGGATCGTTGGAGAATCAAAAGAAAATAAAGCTTGCTCAAATAAAATCCCCGGCAATGATGTCCAATTGAGAAGTAGATATGCGAAGCAAATAAAGACGATTCGTTCACTGGAAAGAGCACTTGACACGACCGATGTTTTTCCACCTTCTTGCCGGTTGACTGATTTGCTCTAAATACATATGGACCGGCAGGCAAAGCATCAGGACGAGCTGTCGACGAATGGTGGATCGGTTTACTCCTTCCGTACCTCGCTCAAAGGCAGTGGTCGGCGACGTTGGCACTGGTATATAGTTTCCTTCTTCTTCCGAGAAAGCTGTTGACGCTCAAAGCTCAAATGCTAAACTAAGCGGAAATGATGCGGAAAATTCTTTGTTATTTGCGCTTTCAGTTCACTTGCAAACGTTTGGAGGTGTGACGAAGGGTTGCAACAAGCTTTGAGGATAAACAGAGAAATGCTTGGAAATTCGTTGGGAGTTCTCCAAAATAAAAGAAATGTGCGAGTTCGGCTTCAGTTTTAAATCGATTGCATTAATTACATACACATTTGTTCCATCGGTAGCTTGATTATGTATTTTCCACTTTATTATTAATCAATATTGTTTAAACTTTTCTCTAATCTCTATACCATTTTAAAATGTTCAATTACCAATTTTCAATTATTAAATTTGACGTGGTCTTTTAACCATTGCTCAATTATTCCATTGGTCTGCTATCCATCCCTACCTCTAACGCTAAAGTTACAGATTCGAGTCGCACCCCCAGACAAGTTACAAAAATACTCAAAGAGGTGACTGACTATGACTGGAGATGAAACAACCGCATGAAATAATAATGATATTCTTTAGGTTAAATTTCCAGTTTAATTAAAATTTAGTAGGATAATTTTTTGTAGGTAAAGTTTTGCGTTACCAATATTAATTTGAATTATTTTTTTCCGATAAACTGCCCATTAGTCAATTCTTCATTATTTCCCGCTGGTGATTCCCGCTCTAATTAAAGCTTTCTCTTAAAAAAGAACATCATTGTCAATTATAATGTTCTGAAAATGGAAAAATATTCTCATCAACATGAGGCCCTAGGAGTGGACAACAATTTCTGCTACAATCAAAGAGGTGAAGAGAAAGTATTGCAAGTTCTATTAGAGTACGGCAGGCTGTGAAATTGATTTATTTTTGTAATTTTCTCAGAGGTTGTTAAGCAAACAACGACGAGAAGAACATTACCGGTAAAATTAGAAGATGTGTTTTTCAAACTCTTTAATCTAGAAGTTGATTTCTGTCACATGTAGACTTAGGAAGTGCAAACAGAAATTCTCACATCCCTAGAATAGGCCCATCCCATTGATGGTATAAGGAGTGTATCGAATATAAGCCATACATTTGCGTTGTACGCATGTATTTGTGATGGTTTTTTATGCTCTGAACACTGCATGCTGTGCGTTTGACTGTCAGCTTTCTTTTGTTTACTTGTTTGTGCGGTTCAAATTCTGTGTTTTCAAAATGTCGCGTATTGAAAAGGAAGTGAAAATTAAGGTTCTGGACACATGGCTAACTGAGAAGGGTATTACTATGCAAAAATTGGCGAAGCGGTTTGGAATTCATCATGCGAGTGTTAAAACCATCATTAATAAGTTTGGGGAACACTATTCTTTGGATGAGCTACCAGGAAGAGGCAGAAAACCCGGTTCTTCCAACCCGAAACTGGAGCAGAAAGTGGTATCTCTAATCATGAAGAACAAATCAATGTCAATACGTGATTTGGCCAAAAAAGCAGGAACGAGTGTCGGAATGATCCAGCGTATCAAGAGGCAAAACCACCTGAAGACCTACAAGAAGCAGAAAATCTCGAAACAAAGTGCAGAACAGAAGAAGCGAGCAGCAAGAAGGGCCCGGAAATTGTATTCGCGTCTTTTGCAGCGTCCGGATCCATGCGTTTTGATGGACGATGAGACCTATGTAAAGGAGGACTCAAAAACCCTTCCAGGTCCACAATACTTTACTGCCGTCGTTGGGAAGGATGTGAGCGATGCGGACAGGTCGATTCAAGTGGAGAAATTCGGTCGAAAGGTACTGGTATGGCAAGCAATATGTTCCTGTGGTTTGAAGTCAACCATTTTTGACGTAGACTACGTCTTACGGCAAGGGTAGGGTGTCAAATGAAAATCTAAAATATTGCGACCGTCACGAAAAACCGTACGTTTTGTACGCAAATAACTCAAATTATCCACGATAGATTTACATGATTTCTTCTTCAATCGGTCGGAAATTTTACCGCGCTCCAATTCAATCGTCAAACATTATTCTCAAACAATAGTAAACTATTGAAAATAACGCAAATATAAGGTGATGTCTTATAATGCCATTTTGCAGAGTAAATTTACCAAATTTCCTATCACAGATTTCAAGTCGAAGCAAGGAACGTCTTGCATCATCTTCTTCTTCTTTATGTTAGAGAGAGACTTTAACCAATCATGTCAATCGTCTCTCCATGTGCGTCTCGCACGCAGCTGAGAACGGCAAACGCACACTTAGGAAAATTTTGCCTCAGTCGTTTGGCAGCATTGAAGCTGTGCGGAGCTAGTCGTAGGCAGCTGGTGGTAATATGTACCAAAGTTCAAACAGCGATCGTCGCGATGAGGTAAAATGGCGGATTATGGGGGCGCACAATCACGTCGGTTTGTGCAAGCCGCCATCTTACCTCATCGTGACGATTGTTTCGCCGCGACTTCGAAATGCTGCTGTTTGGAGGAAAGCGTCTTTGGGGCAAGCAGCAGTAGGTGAAAATAATCTGTCCTTTTGAGGACAATAAATTAAAATAAAAGAGTTGTTTATTAAAGAACTAATCTTAAATTTACTTCGGTGCTCGATGGAGGGCGAGCCGTCGGTAAAAAATTTACCCAGCTGGTTGGCGCAATCCATAAATTGATAATCTGTCCTTTTGAGGACAACCAATTTAATTGAAAGAGTTGTTTGTACAAGAATTAAACTTTTATATCGTTTGGTTTGTGTGCCTAATATCATGGTGCCGATTCGTTCGCTGCAACTGCAAAAACGCCTCCATGGAGGGCGAGCCGTCGGGAAAATTTTATCCAACTTGGAGCAATCCACAAATAATCTGTCCTTGTGAGGATATCCAATCCAGTTCAGAGAGTTGTTTTTATAAGAATTAAATTAATATTTCGTTGGGTTTGTGCGCCATTTAATCTAGTGCCGATTTGTTCGTTGCCAACAACTAATTGGGACGCTGGAGAAGGTCCTTAAACTCGAGGTAGGAAATTGATATTTATTAAATTTAAATCAATTTGACAAAGTGCATGTCATCATAACAATTGGATATCTCTATGTTATCGCTCCCTGTTTTAATAAATTTCAACATAGTATTAATTGTATTCTGGTGATGGCATGCGCAGCGTGCTTTTACTGCATATAAACCTACTTATGAAATCGATACAACTAATGCGCTGAACATGTTTTAACGCGTGATTATTTTCTCAGGTGTTTATTTTATATTCATAAGAATTTATCATATATTAACCATTATTTTCTCCCATACCCATTGCAAAGAATAATGATATTTTATAAAATTCACTCTCTTTCTTCTGCGAGATCTACTATGTTCATATATATTTCGTTTTCCTTAACGTTTTATCCATATTGAATTCACTATTTTACCTGATATTCACATAGAAACATGAATAATAATTTCACAAGAAAACCATAGACCATACTTTTGGTACGCATTTCACGTTATATTCCCAACTATGGCCTAATGTATTCATCACATAGTAAAATGTAGAATATAAAAGTTTTCAATGGAAAAGTAAGAGTGAGCGGTTGTGTATTTTTCGAAGGGCTTATTCATACCAACATCTTTATAACTAAATGAATATAGTGGGAATTTTAATGTTTTGAAATGGAATGGCCGATTAATCATATGAGAAAGTCATTTAGTTTTTATAAAGAAGCTTTATATTTCGTATAGTATACCGAATATAGCTGAATGCCCAATGCGATAATATAAATAAATGCCCGGAGCAATTAAATAAATAAACTTTACTAAAATTCGTTCGAACAAGAATCCTTAATGATATCCATATCCATCGAAAGTTTTCGACTCAATAATGTAAGTTGGTGACTCTTCATGGTCCAGTACAGAAAACGCCTTGTTAAGCATGTCTTAGCGAAGGTATAACTAGTTGAATATCGTTTCTAGCTGAATTATTGTATGAGTTATAGTTAAAATTGTAATCGTGCGCTACATAATCGATTGAGTCAAGGGACATGTACCCTATATAACCTTACAACAACTGCAAAATATTTTTATGTTATTTTCTGTTTGATAAAACTTCCTGAACTTTGAACATTTTTAGAGACGCTTACACATCTGAACATGTTGCAATTGATTATTGTGTTTTCATAGCAATCACTAAACCTGTCGGAATCTTCTGATAACGAATTTTATCGTTATTTGAATTCTAGAGTATTTCAATGTTTATTATTACCCTTGAAATCTAGAATTGCTAAAATTGCATAAATTGCAAATCTTTGATTCTTTCAAGTTGAATTATGCAAAGGCATACTACAACTCAGATTGTATACAAATAATCCGAATGGTATGGTATTTAAATGGTGAATGTTAAAAAGGAGACAAGGTATCAGTCAAAATATATGTTTGTATTTCAGAGCCACCAAAGAGTTATAAAGAGTGTACAAGAGAATTTTCCCACATACTGACTTCATAAAACCAAACGGCCCTTTTCAAGGCCACCAAATAATATCTCTAGAGCGTACAAAAGAATTTTCTTACATACTGGCTTCAAAACGCTGGTCTAATGTCCCATAAGAGCCGCACCCGTCATATTGTGACTTAAACTGCTTCTATCGGTAAGGGTAAGCGACCGGCACGAATAATTGAAACCCTTTTAACAGTAATAATAGCCACACAGAATTTCCCTGACATTATGATGCATCACTTGGTTTAACGTAGTCTACGTCAACCGGTTGTGTCTTGTACACAACCCCACTGATTTTTACACTACCGGAACTATAAATCAGAAAATCTATCGATCTGAGGGTCTCCAGAAGAGATTGTTGCCTTTATATAAGAAGCATAGTACACCTCCACTGTTTTGGCCGGATTTAGCGGCGGCTCACTATGCCAAAACCACTCTCAATTGGCTTGCGGAAAAGGGTATAGATTTCGTTGAGAAAAATATCAATCCACCAAATTGCCCTCAGCTTCGACCCAACGAACGTTACTGGGCAATCGTGAAGAGGGTCTTCAAGAAGACTGGTAAGGCAGCTGGGAACATGCATGAGTTCAAAACAATTTGGGCTCAAGCGTCCAAAAAATGCGATGCAACACTTGTCCGGAACTTGATGAAGAGCATTCGATCCAAAGTTCGAAAATTCGTGAAGGAATAATTTAAATTTCATCCGGTCTTCATTATGTTCAAGTTCAACCTCGTACAATAAAGGATCAATTTTTTGTATGAATAAAATATCGGTTTTCAACATAATTTGAAAGAAAGTTTGTGGATAGCTTATTTTCGATACAGTCCTTATCCATTGCCCAATTTCTCCATTAGTTTGCTACCCTTTGAGGAGCGACCCA
>JASCZW010016722.1:0-18248 GCA_034211315.2 Aedes japonicus | reverse complement strand
GATTTTCTTGGCTCAGTCAGTACTAACACATCGGTCCCAAACTCGGTCCCATGCTTAATAATACGCCCCTAATAATGAAGTCACACGAACACACTCTCAAATATTTCGTCAAAATAACAGCAAATCAAAACAAAGGCGCAAATATGTATAGCAAGGTGCTGGCTTCAAGGTGTACTTCGGACCAAGGGCTCTGCGACAGTGAACCAAGTTCATATCGCTAGTTGCATATTGATTGTTGAACAATACACAATACACAACAATACACAGAACAATACACCTGGTCCAACAACCTTCCAACTTTGTTGTCCCATCGCGGAAGTGACTTTCTGGAAGGCCTGCAAAACACTTCTCTTCGACGGCCTATTACCTCTTCGTTTGATGAAAAATACTTTCCACGAAGGAATTTTTCGCGGTATGACAACAGCCACAAGTTAGAGGGAGCTAAATCTGGCAAATAGGGTGAATGCCGCTACAATTCGTACCCCATTTCACTGATTTTTGCGATTGTATTTTGAGCTGTGTGATGTGAACAGTTGCATTGTCTTGATGAAAAATGATTTTTTTCCTCTGCAAACCGGGTCTTTTGTTGTAAGACTACCCAAGCAAAGGATTATACCAAATTGATAACAAGTTCTGATACCTGGTTATCATTTTTTGATCACTGAATATGTTATCATTGAGGCTGAATAAACAGCTAAAATAACAGAATGAATAACAAAAAAAATACTCGTTGAATATAACAATAATAACTTATTTTGTTATCACTGCGAACAACTTTATAACAAATCCTGTATTGTAAGCAAATTTATTGAAATAGTATCAAATTATGTTATCAATTTGAAATCAAATTCTCTTGCTAATAACTGACACAAATATTTTGATTAAAAGCTAAATTTCATGTTCAATGATGCTGGAAATATTTATAGTTTTACAATTCAACTTATAACGTTCATAAAAATAGTGTGTTCAAAATGATAACATATGATAACAAAATTTGCCAATGATGATAACTAAATTTGTTATGCGATAACAGCGGAAATCAAAACGATAACTGAGATAACAGAACTTGTTACTTATATGATATCAGCTTGTTATTTTCCTTTGCTAGGGTACGTCTTTGTTTTCTGTACTAGGATACAATAAAAGAAAATCGCATTGCGACACGAAAAGTGGTCAGGTTTTTAGCGGTAATATCTCAGTCGTTTCTCAAGAAATTTTCAAAAACATTGCACAAATCAATCGGAAATTTTTCTTCGCATCAATTTCAATAGAGAACATTGTTGATTTCCGGCCAGATGCTATCGAAGAATTCATAAATATTAAGCCTTGTCTTAAAAAGTATATTAACCTCTTCAGGCCTAAGGGGCCAAACATGACCCCAAAAGGAATATAGCTGTATAAAATCACAGACTGATTGTTCTACATCACTTCTTCTATCTGGATCTAATATATGAGTTTAAGGCATAATTGACGAGCTAGAACTTCTTGAATATGAAGAAGTTCAGGAAGCAAAAATAAATGCCTTATTAATAGTGAAGCTTTATTTTAGAATATGGTACATATTATCAAATATGTATATCTATTATCAAATTCTTGTTGATAAACGTTAAATATGTTCTTAGCTTTCTTGGATGTTTTTGGTTATCCAAAATGTACTTGAGTTCAGAACTTCAGATCTACAGTTATAACAGTAGCTTTCAGGACTATATAATGTTACGATATGTATTTAAACATTTTTATTGAATTTTTCGAAAGGTCAACAGTCATTATTTGATAATTTTGTGATGTTCTAGGTCATCCAAACTGTCCTTGAGTTTAGAACTTAAGATCGACTGTAGTAACTATAGCTTTTTGGGCTATTCAGTGAATATTTTCGAGCTTAAAAATACATTATGAGATAAACTGTGATTATCTAGGTTATCCAAACTGTCCTTGAGTTCAGGACATAAGATATTAAATTGTAACAGTAGTAACATTAGCTTTTTAGGCTTCACAAAGTAACTTCACGTATTCAAGCATATTCAGTGAATATTTTCGAGCTTTCTGGGCTACACAGAGTTAAGTTTGTTTGACATAGAATATCCCAAAATTATCTCATAATGTCTGTTGGTCTTCAGGACATTCATACAATATGTTTGACACATTTCATAACATTCTATAGCGCATAAAGCTACTATTACAACTGTAGATCTTAAGTTCTAAACTCCAAGACAGTTTTGACGTATTCTACTCTTTTTCTATCGTTTCTAAATTATTAGCATCAAATCAACCCCTGGAAAAAATAAAGGAACCTGGAAAGACTTAATTGAAAAAAAAAAAATTACATTATACAATCCAAATGGCTTACATTTCGTTGCGTAGTCCTACGTTATCATTTCGAACAACTCAATGGGGCTGTACCTTGTAGTTTTTTCACATTTTTTCATCCAACCGGTCCAAAAGGTTACAATAATACTCACAGTTGATCGTCTTTGGAGATAATCTATCGATAAAGTTCCTTTGACATCCCAAAAAACTGACGCTAACACCTTCTTGGCCAATTTCTGGACACCAACTCACTTCGAAGCTGAAGTGCTTGGATCACACCACTCCTCCTAATTGTTTTGATTCAGGATCATGGTGGTAGACCCAAGTCTCATCTATAGAAATGAAAATAGACACATCCTTTTATCCTTTCGAAATTGCTCCAAATGTTGCTCAGCAAGTCGCATTTGAACGTGATTTTGTTGCATTGTTAGCAAATGCGGCACCCATTGTGAACACAATCTTTTGAAACTCAAAACTTCTTCCGAAATATGTCATGTCGTTCCATGTGAAGGGCCGATGGTGTCAGCTATCACATCCACAGTCGATCGATGATCTTCCAAAACCATACCCTGTATTTTTGCTATGATTTCTGGTGTTGATGCACTTTTAGGACGTCCTGAGGGTGGATCCGCTTCAACGCTTGTACGGCCACGTTCAAACACCAAAACCCATCGGTGAACAGTTGGAAATGGAAAGGAAGACTCCTTTAATACTTTCACCATCTTTGGATTAAACTCGTTAGCCAAAACAAAGAATTTAATCACTGCACAATGTTTGGATTTTTCCATTGTTAATAAATACACTGACACGTCCACTTCAAAAGGCTTGTAAACAAAGAATGAAAGGACAGATCGAAAAAAATTTCTGCAGTACGTTCTTATGAAAGATGAAATGTTAAAATGGTGCAGAAATTTTGGGTTTTCTACTGCTCCATAGATGTCGCTCCAAAAAGTTTTGACTAACCTAGTATCTGTATAGTTTTGTAAAAAGTGTAGTCACTCGTCGGCTGGGTAACTCTACGTTAAATAAACTAAGTTGTACTTCCCATGCAACTGAGTAAAATTGGCTCTCAAAATGAGTTCAGTTTGTGGCCATGTAAACAGAATGAATTTTTTAACTTGTTATCTTCTACTGATAAGTTATGTGCAAGCTTATTGTTATTGTTATTGGGGAGAGTCAAGATATCTTCCCTTACGAAAAATTCCTTGATCAGACTTTGAATCGAATTGGTCACCTCTAGCATTGTGTTGCTGTGTAGCTTCGCTTAACCGACTGAATCAAGAGAAGCCTCTAGTGAACTTGTGTTTTGAACTAATCACAAGCTCCTTATATGTAATTCTTTGTCCAATTACACTCGTTCTGATGAAAAACAGAGGAGCATTGTGCTACGAAGTGCACAGTCATCAAGATACCTATAATGTGAACATAATTTAAAAAAAATTAGAAGATTCATATCAACATTGGATACTTTTACTAATCTTTGCTATCACAGCAGTTTCCATCCTTTTGAAGAGAATTTTGTTAGTGTCGGGCACCCAGCTAACGTTTTTGTTTGTTTAAATTTATTTGCTGCTTGCTCCCTAGGGTTGTGCAATGACCAAATACTTATAGGCAGATCATGGCAGGAATCTATAATATATTAAAAAAAAAAATTAATTTTAACTAGCGCGTAAAATTTTCCCTCGTTTAAATACAACCCAAAGGAGGTGTAAACAACGTAATTGTTTGCAATCTCTCATGCACCATACAACAATGTTTACAATCTTTCAACATAAGGCTAGATTCAGGCGTTATATGGCTTAAATCTACTTGAAATATCCCATTATTTTCTGCCAAATCTAGTATTCCCTTTATGTGCATTAGATAACGCAGAAAATTCAATGTTTCTTTTGTGGAAAAAATGGAAAGATGAAATGATGCAAATATGAAAAGATTGGAAAAGGCTGAAAGAATAAGAACAAATGTGGTAAAATGGAAAGACTGAGCAATGTAAAGAGGAAATAGAAAGATGAAATTACGCATGGAAAGATGCAAAGAATTAAAGATGAGAAGCTGAAGATATGATAGAAAGAGAGAAAGATAGAAAAATGGAAAGATGTAAAGATGTAAAGATGGAAAGACGAAAAGACGAAAAATGGAAACATGATAAGGAGAGAAGATGTAGAGCTGAAGTGATGAAAAGTTGGGATGATAGATAGATAGAAAATGTAAAGATGGAAAGATAAGAAGTTGGATGTATGTTAATACGAAAAAAAGGAACGATGGAAAAGGAAACATGGAGAGATGGATATAAGGAAAAATCGGAAGATGGAAAGGTAGAAAGATGGTAAGGTCTAAAGATGGAGAAAGCAAAGATAGAGAAATTAAAAGATGCAAAGAAAGAAGAAGGTGGAGGGCTGAAATGAATACATTGCAAAGATGAAGAAATATAAAGATGGAAACATGAAAAGATGGAAACATGAATAGATGGAAACATGAAAAGATGGAAACATGAAAAGATGAAACGATGGAAAGATGGACGTATGGAAACATGGAAACCCGCATAATCACAAACCATTCCTGGACCATTTCCCATATTGTTGACGACCGTTTCCGTTATCGGTACGACATTTACCGTTATAGTTGACAACTATAAACTAACAATCTCCTATATAGTTTTAACAATATGTCAGATGGTAAAAGGCCAAATAATAATATGCTGAATTGGCGGTTAAGTTAGGTTACCATAAAAAATGGCAATTTTCACGAACAAAATTTTTGCTGTACTCTATCTCAAACTGTTGGTATTTAATCCAGACCGAGTGCTGAAAATAATAAACCTTTCAATGACAATATGGCAAACATTAACAATATGTGTTAATATAGAGGTTGTATGGTGCATATGAGATAAAACTAATCGATAACAATAACATAAAATGTGATAATATATCTTACATTCGAAATATAGTTTCGACTATATAGCAAATTGTTTTTCGTTATGCGGGAAGAAGTTCTGATGGAAAGGAGAAATGATGGAGCGATGGAAAATGGAAACATGGAAAGTGGAGAGAAAGAATGATGAAAAGTTCAAAAGATGGAATGACAGAAAATGAAAAATAGCAACGAAACATGAAAAGGTAGAAAGATGGAATGATACAAAAATAAAAAGATTGGAAATGGAAAGGTTCAAAGAATAAAAATAATTGTGGAAAGATGAAAAGAAGGAGTGATGAATAGATGAAAAAAATAGAAAGATGGAAGTACGAATAAAGAAAAGGTGGAAAGAAGGATATAAAGATAAAAAGATAAAATTCTGAACAGATGGGCAGGTAGAAAGATGAAAAGATGGAAAGAAAAAAGATGGAGAGATGAAAAGAAGTAAATATGAGAAAATGGACTAATGGATAGGTGGAGAGATGTAAAACATGAATAGATAGAGAGATGAAACGATTGAAGGTTGTAAAAATAGGAATAATAGAAAGATGGAGAATAGAATCATGGATAGACAGAAAGATGATAATCTGATAAGATGGAGTGAGGGTAGATATAACTATGGAAAGAAGGGAAGAATTTAGAATGGACATATCAAAAGGAAAGATGGGAAGATGGAAAGATGAAAAGGTGCAAATATGGATAAATGGAAAGGTAGAAATATGCAAAGTGTTAAGATGGAAAGAAGGAAAGATTTAGAGATGGAAAGATGCAAAGAAAGAAAGATGCAGAGATGTAAAGAAGAAAACATAGAATGATGTAAAGACATCAAAATAGAATGATGATAAAATGAAGTATGGAAAAATGGAACGATAGAAATTTGGAAAGATTACAGGATGGAAACGATGAAAAAGAGGAAAGATGGAGAGATGGAATGGTAGAAAGTTTAAATGATGGAATTACGAAAAATGAAAAGAAAAGCAACGAAACATGAAAAGGTGGAGAGATGGAAAGATACAAAAATAAAGAGGTTGGAAGGTGGAAATTTATAAAGAATAAAAACAAATGTGGAATGTTAAAAAGATGGAGCGATGAAAAGATGAAAAAAATAGAAAGATAGAAAGACGAATAAAAGAAAGATGAAAAAATGGATAAATAGAAAGATAAAAGGATAAGATACTGAACAGATCGGAAAATAGATGAAAAGATGGAAAGATGGGGAGATGTTAAAGTGTAAAGAAGGAAAGATAAAAAGATGAGAAGCTGAACAGATGGGAAGCTGGAGAGATATAAAGATGAAAAGAAGGAAAAATGGAGAGATAGAAAGAAGGAAAGATGAGACGATGGACTAATTGTGAGATGGACAGGTGGAAAGTTGTAAGGGTGGACAGATGGAAAATAGAAACATGAATAGATAGAGAGATGAAACGAATGAAGGTTGGAATAATATGAAGATGGAGAATAGCAGCATGGAAAGATAGAAAGATAATAAGCTGATAAGATGGAACGTGGGTAGATATAAATATGGAAAGATGAAAAAAATTCGAAATAGACATATTGATGGAAGGAAAGATGCAAATGCGCACATATGGAAAGATGGAAAGATAAAAATATGCAAGGTGATAAGATGGAAAGAATGACAAGTTTAGAGGAGAAAGGATGTAAAGAGTAAAAGATGGAGTGATTTAAAGAAGAAAACATAAAGATGAAAAGACATAAAAATAGAATGATGGTGGAAAGAAAGATAGATAAATGGAACGATAAAAAAATGGAAAGATAACAGGATGGAAAGAAGTAAAATTGAAAGATGGAAAAATGGAATGATGAAAAGTTTTAAGGATGCAATTACTAATAATGAAAAAAAAAAAATAACGAAACATGAAAAAATGGAGCGATAGAATGATATAAAAATGAAAAGGCAGAATGCTAAAGACAAAAAATAGAATCATGGTAAAAAAGGAAGATTGAAAAATGGAATGATAGAAGAATGGAAAGATTGCGGGACGAAAAGATGAAAGAAAGGAAAGATGGAATTACGGAAAATAAAAAGACAAGCAACGAAAGACGAAAAGGTGGAGAGATGGAATGATACAAAAATGAAAAGATTGGAAGATTGAAGGGTAAATAGTATTAAAACAAATGTGGAAAGATTGAAAGATGGAGCGATGAAAAGATGAAAACATAGAAAGATGGGAAGACGATTAAAGAAAAGATGGAAAGATGAATAAATGGAAAGATAAAAGGATACTGAACAGTTTGGGAGATAGAAAGATGAAAAGATGGAGAGAAGGAAAGATAAAAAAGATAAGGAGCTGAACGGGACGGGAAAACGAAAAGATGAAAAGAAGGAAAGATAGAGAGATGGATGGAAGGATAGAAGGAACCATGAGAAGATGGAAAGGTGGAAGATGATGAAAAGGTGCACATATGGAAAGATGGAAAGGTAGAAATACGCAAGGTGTTAGAAAGGATAAAAAGAATAAAAAATAGGAAAGATAAAGAGATGAAAATAAGAAAAGATGGAAAATATGGAAAGCTTGAAAGATGGAAAGGTAAAAAGAATGGAAGGATGAAAAGCTGTAGAGATGGAGGGATTGGAAAATAAATGATGTGAACATTGATGGGGAAACCTGAAAAATACTAGTATGCACTGTGTATTTTTTTTATCTAAATATTCCACGAAGATCACGCATAAGTGCCATGAAATTTTCAGGATGTATTCAATATTCTCATTAACATTTTTTAAACAATATGATTCTGTTCAAAATTCGATGATATTCTGGGTAATGAACTGCCGTAACGTAAATTTTGCTTTTCTGAAATTATATTCAAAACCCGGTATTTAACATTAACCGCATCGAAGTTTATAGACCTGCTCATGTTTTACTACAATAATGTTATCACAGTTTGAAATCAATTGTAGGTTATTTACATTTTACATATCACCAATACAGCAAAGAAGTATTGGTAGTGTTGATTTGTGGCAATTGATCATTCTTAATGTTAGAATAAGACAATTAGTTTTTTTTTTTTTACATTATGGTGTAGCGACGGCGTCGTTTAAATTTTTTGAGATGAAAAATATCTAATCACGCCGTTGTTGATCCCAGCCCATGTGTTGACGGGTTCAATATGTTCCCAAACAACACATAACTGTCATATTTAATTGAATACAGCAACTTGATTGTAACTTAATTGAGTCTTATTGAAGTTACTTTAACTCGTATGACACAAGTGTGCTGCTAGGGATGGGTC
Organism: Aedes japonicus; assembly: GCA_034211315.2. Classification (NCBI taxonomy): domain Eukaryota; kingdom Metazoa; phylum Arthropoda; class Insecta; order Diptera; family Culicidae; genus Aedes; species Aedes japonicus. The sequence continues at coordinate 9,776 of JASCZW010016722.1, read as the reverse complement.
CAGATTGCTTTTCTGGCGTGACGAACCAGCTTCAGGCTGATAGTCTAGTCAATTCGAAAAAAAAGATGGTGTATTACAGAAAGGCATTTGAAATGCTCATTCACAGCACGAAGGATCTGCTGCGTAAATGTGCTTCTTTACTACTTGAAATAATTTAAGGTTATGGCTGGAAATCAGCGTATATTTGCGACTTCTCTCCATTGAGTCAGGACCCTGCCGATCAAATTCAGATTCAAAATCACCATCGCAGTGAATTTATCGATTTATTTCATCATCCATAACGTTACATTTTTGCCAACTCTTCACACCTCAGCAATTGTAACCATTAAAATGAAGCATTCCTTCGCCGGTAATCCCCGCCTCATGGTTATGACTTCGTTATACGCTTGCCAATCGCCAACAAAATTCTGCGGAATCTTGAAATGCTCTGCTATATTGCCAATATTTATCCGGTCGATGTTTTCTTCGGTCTGCAAGTTCAAATTGGTTAGCTTCAGTACTTCCACTAGCGAGAGAAAATCTGTGATTACCCCTTTTCTGATTGGACATCTCACTTTGCGTAACTTGCTCGTCACGGGATACCAGATTTCGGTTGGCCGCAGCAGTAATGGACAGATGTCGAAACTTTCGCGACTCACGATAGCTGGAACCCATTGTCCTCGTTCCAATCGTTTCGTGGTCATTCGCCACTGGGAAAATGTTATTTAGAATTAAAAGTGGAACAAACACAGTGGTTACAGGACTTTACCCTTATCGGACTTTCGTAGTCATCATTGTAATAGACGGTCCCATTCAACGTTATCGATCCACTGTCCTCGGTGGTGATTTGCATATGTGAAATGTCAATTTTGGGAAGCGGTACACCCGTGCCACATTCGCGAAGATCTTCGTCGACGATGGCCGTTACCTTGGCCTTTGAATCATGTGGAAAAGAAAGGGTTATTAAATGAAAATCGACAAGATCAAAGAGAGTTCGAAATTACTTGGGACGAAGGAAAAAGTAAAACCACAGTGAGGTAATAAACTACATTGAACTCCATATTATTGATTCTAAATGACGTGTTTTTTTCTACGGCAGTTTCAATTATAAGGTTCTGGCTTGCTAAATACGTTCATTAGGTGATGGTATCAAAACATTGTCCCGGAATTTTATATAACATTGCATTGCATTTGTAAGGTAATTTGAGCTTGTTGGCAAAAGCCGATTACTGTGTTCGATTTCAATATTGGCGAAACTGTCACGGTCAATTAGTCGGCTCTGATTTGCTTCCTGCACGATGGGAATTTACAACTCATTGTTGCGACAGGAAGAGTAACTTCTCTCGCAGTGTACGCGAACCGTTCCATTTACGATCGGTGCTTGTGGTTGGAGACATCGATTGAATGTACAATTTTCAACGCTGAAGGAACAGCCAGCTGATTGGCAACCGGCTGCTGGTGGGCAGAAAATGAACGTTGCAGCAATCGTTGGCTCGACCACTTCGAACCAGGAAGGACAATATATAGAAAAAGTATGATGGGATTATGGGAGCTCTGTGCTGACAGCAAAATCGATAAACTTCCGCGACAGATTAATCGCTCCGTGTACGATGGCCATGGGTGTGAATGGGAATGTGAGTGAGGGCTGGACGTCATAGCTGGTCAGTGTTGCCGTTGAGGAATTATGTTAACTATTTCGAATTCATTTGATTTCCGAGGAGTTTGAAGAAAACTGATAGACTGCCGTAAGGTTGGGAGTAAAAGAAATTAAATCGTGGAGAATACTTAGGAATATTAATGATCTTCAATTCTGTCTGGAAACTTTATATAAATGTTTCCATCTTAACAGCACACTGTGGGACGAAATGCCAAAAACACGAACTTTTTACAATAACTCATAAAAACGTGTTCTTAACATTTTGGTGTCTTCACATGAAAATTTTCAAAAAATATAACGCATTTAAAGGTGACAAATTTTAGTTCGCACTTTCACCACAGGCGCCGCTGCAAACTTGATTATTTTTAAATGATGAGATAGAGAGTTAGTGTCTTCGGCAAAGTTGTAGATAAGTTTAATACAAACAACATTGTTGACAACATAAACCTTCTATCTGGTCACTGTGCCGAGGTACGTGTTTTTTAAAATGGCGGGCCTTGGAAACAAGTTTTTTGTGATTATTTCATATATGTGCAGTTTTAGGTCAACATAATGTTCTACAAAGTTGTACAAATAATTAAAATATAAATTTTCTCTGTAGTCATCTTACGTCTGAAACCTCTATGGGAGAAGTTATAGTAGTTTTATTGTGAAAAATATACGTTTTTCATAGCCCTTTAACAGGCGGAGATGCAAGTGGATGCACATGAAACCTCATAGGGTTAAAAATATAGAATGTATTATAGCATATTATGTTGGTTTCATGTGTATCCATGATTTTCCCTAAGGATGAACCTGTGTTCTATGAAGTAGCGAATATACCATTAAAATTATCATAAATGCTAATATTCCCAATTGAGAACCCTATTATCGTGAAGAAACTGATCTAATTCTAGTATTCTTATTATTTATTAAACATTATTCGAAACACACTACTATTCAGGACCGATTCAAGGAAATTATTTACCTATATAAAGAAAAACATTTTTTAACCAATCAAAAAAGTTCTCAATGTTGTTCAAAAAAGTCTTGGTCACAGTAGTCATTGCTCAAATGAGTGAAAAAGTGAATTATTCGTAGTTTGTAAAACAATGGTTTATTAATGCATATTCGAAAAGAAACTTGATTCATTCAGAGCTCAATTTTCAAAGATCTTTAGTCTTGATCTTCATCACTGCTTTCTTCCTGAAATTGATCTTTGAAAACTATCAGATCTTTAGCGTCCACAGAAAGTTCCATGTCAGGCTTTGAACAAACATTTCTCAAGCTTGTAAGGTACGGATCAGAAGACTCTAGGAGCCGGTGCAATCAATCTAGATTCCAGCTGTTCTGGATTGTTTTCTGGTATGATCCCTTCGATACCTCTTTAAATTATGAAAGAAATAAAGGTATTTTTGCAAATAATAGTTTACATCTTTATATCCTTGTTCTGACTTTCCTGCGCTTCTTCTGATAATTCGCCGATCAGAACCAAGAAATGTTCGATCACATGAGTTTTTCTTTATTTATGTAAATAATTTCCTTGAATCGGTCCTGAATAGTAGCGTGTTTCGAATAATGTTTGAAAAATAATAAAAATACTAGAATTAGATCAGTTTCTTCACGATAATAGGGTTCTCAATTGGGAATATTAGCATTTATGATAGTTTTAATGGTGTATTCGCTACTTCATAGAACACAGGTTCACCCTTGGGGATAATCATGGATACACATGAAACCAACATAAGGGAACGTCCATTAATTACGTCACGCAAAAAATGACTTTTTGTATGGATCGTCACGTTTTCCCAAACTCCCCCTCCCCCCTTACTGCGTGACGTAATTAATGGACCTTCCCTAATATGCTATAATACATCCTATATTTTGAACCCTATGAGGTTTCATGTGCATCCACTTGCATCTCCGCCTGTTAAAGGGCTATGAAAAACGTATATTTTTCACAATAAAACTACTATAACTTCTCCCATAGAGGTTTCAGACGTAAGCTGACTACAGAGAAAATTTATATTTTAATTATTTGTACAACTTTGTAGAACATTATGTTGACCTAAAACTGCACATCTATTAAATAATCACAAAAAACTAGTTTCCAAGGCCCGCCATTTTAAAAAACACGTTCCTTGGCACAGTGTCCAGATAGAAGGTTGATGTTTTCAACAATGTTGTTTGTATTAAACTTATCTACAACTTTGCCGAAGAGACTAACTCTCTATCTCATCATTAAAAAAAAAATCAAGTTTGCAGCGGCGCCTGTGGTGAAACTGCGAACTAAAATTTGTCACCTTTAAATGCGTTATATTTTTTGAAAATTTTCATGTGAAGACACCAAAATGTTAAGAACACGTTTTTATGAGTTATTGTAAAAAGTTCGTGTTTTTGGCGTTTCGTCCCACAGTGCAGCAGTTCAACAAGCTTCTTAATTGATCAACTAGTTTAAAAGGTTAACGAAAGTACGGAAAATGTCGTGGAATCACACCAACAGCTCAATGTTAATTCCTGATAAATAGACTGTTCTGAAAAATATAAATACACTTTCTTTTCATATTTATTTCAGTGTGCTTGGTTTTTCTTAGGGTAGACGAGTTCTCTAGCTTTTCTACCCCATTCTTTCTGCTACAGTTTTTACCACTTTAGGCCAATATATATTAAAGTTATTCGTTGGTTTCACGTGTTTTCTCAGCTTCGTTTTCGCCAAAGCGTAGAAAGTTTCGACTGGGCGAATCTCAGGGCAGTTTGGTAGATTTACCATCTCTGGTGCAAATATAGCATTGTTCCTTTTGTAACACTCTAGCGCATCTTTAGAGTAATGGTAGTGATGTCCGCCTTGATGTAAGTCTTGCCGTCCATCACAACGCACCTTGGTTCCGTCAGCCACTCTCGGTACAGCATACTTGCGCGGATTTTGGCTTCCGTGATTTGTTGTCGTTCTGGTTTGGTCCCTTCCTGACCGTGTAATAATGAAATGAATAACTCAATCTACCCATTTAGAGAGGGTCTAACAGGAAATCGCAGAGAGGACGTTATTCTTACCAGGCTACGGATAGGCCATACTCAGCTGACACCCTCAGACCGACTCGATATAACTGATCCGCCAAAATGCAGAAACCGTAATCATGCACTGTATTTTAAGCATGTCGTCGCCAACTGGGTAGGGTATAACAACGTAAGGGCAAAAATTGGACTCAAATCCAACTCTAGTTGACAATACATCCAGAGCAAAATATAAATTTTGACTTCTCCAAAGAACTCGGGCTGATAGATGCAGCATGAAAAACGAAAACTTCCACCAAATAAGAGGTATAAAATCAAAACGATAGAAACTACAAGTCTACAGTAACTAAAAGCCCATCAAGATAAAACGCCCTCAAGAAGCTCTGCAAGTTTCCATCTGAAAATGGGTAACTAGGATTCTAAGGGCAAATTGGCGACCTACAGGTCCCGGCTATAGAAAACCAGAAGTTCCCGGCTATAGAAAACCAGAAGTTCTGCTAGTGTAACGAAGTAGTTTTGGCGTTCTTTCGAGAAGAAGGCTTTTAAAACGGCTAGATCTGTGGCTAATCAACATCTGCTGAGAGTATACCAACAATCCAGGAAGGACGTCGTTGACAAGAAACAACAAAGATGATACTTACAAAATCAGACGGCTGTCGATGACAGAAATCAGCTTAGAGAACATCAATACAAGATGGACTTCAATGACAACAAACCAACAAAGTGGATACATACAAAGCTAGGAGGACGTTGATGACAGGGAACAGCTATATGGATATCAACAAAACAAGAAGGACGTTGACAACCATCCACAGCTAAGATAATCACAGCCTAGCCCAGCAAGAGGACTGGCAGGATGTTTAGCAAATCAGAAGTATGAATACAAAAGTGAAAAATTTCAAAAGCAATTACCAATTGAGTATTTAATGAGCATGAGCAAGAGCATGAGCCTCGGGCGGTCCGAGGTTGCTATTCCGTTATTGCCATATCAGCTGTAATTACACAGAGAACCAATAGATGATGCTCGGGACTAGCATACATCCTTAATGTTTAAAAACTGGTGATCCCAAACTGCAGGTCAAATAATGAAAGGATAGGGATATGTTAATGTGATACTCGCTTTACCGGAAGCCGAGAACACCTCTGCAATTCCACGAAAAATCACTGGGATGTTTCCAAAAGGATTGGAAGGCAGGAGGATTTGTTATATCGATAAATGATAAGCTGATTTCGACTGACGTCGGCAGCGAAAAAGATATTTTAATATGTTCCCGGTTTATTCTCTTCTCAGAGATGCATAGTTAAATTATTCAAATTTTGGAACCAATTTAAACCAACAGTAAGAATGCTGTTGGGGCCACTCACAAGTCTGGGTAGATTATTTCAATGTATTAAAATAAAACTTTGAAATAACGATTTCGAGGACCGATTTAAACCAACAGTAAGAATGCTGTTGGGGCCACTCACAAGTCTGGGTAGTTCATTTGAGTACAATGCAAAGATATCTTGAAACATCCAGTTTGAGGACCGATTCAAACCAACTGTAAGATCGCTGTTGGGGCCACTCATAAGAATGAATGGTTTATATCAACAGCTCACCAAATTATATTAAAATATCGAGTTTGAGAATCGTTTCAAACCAACAGTAGTGATGCTGCTGGGCCACTCACATCTACGGGAGGTTTACTTCGATGGAAAACAGAAATACGTTGAAATATCGAGTTTGAGGACCGATTTAATACCTTTTAACAAAAATATCCAAATACAATCCTGTACTAACGTTTGCATTAAAAAAAAATGGACAATATTTGCCGATTTTTCATGGGTTTAACCTTCGCTGAATAAGATGGTCAACTCGATGCTCTCGGCGAATCGCGACGTGGCGGTGGTGATGGACGACGAGACCTATCTCACCCTGGATGACGACGACTGGCAGGGCACTTCGTATTTTACTTCCCCATGAAGGAAGTGAGCTCCGAGGTGAAGTTCATTTCACACACCAAGTTTCCCAAGAAGGTGCTGCTGTGGCTGACAATCAGCAAGAAGGGTATGTTAAAGCCGCTCTTTTTTCGCTCCGGACTGGCCGTGAACGGGAAAATTTATAGTACGAAATGCCTACCGGAAGTTGCGTCGTTCATCAAGAAATACCGTAAGGGCGAAGACGCGGTGTTGTGGCCGGATCTGGCGTCGGTCCACTACTCGAAGCGATCGTTGAAGGAGATGGAGCGGCTGAATATCGATGTGGTACCCAAGTCGGCGAGCCCGCCCAATGTCCACCAGCTGCGTCTCATCGAGAATTTCTGGGCCAACCCGAAGCGTATGATCCACTTCAACAATTTTGTCGCGAAAACTGAGGAGGAATTGATAAATAAAACGAAAAACAGAACTCAAAACAATTTTTTGTTGTTGTTACATGAAGCACGTAGTCAACTATAATGTTTGAAATTGGAAATGTCCTTCTTAGAACATGCAATCCTAGGAGTGGACAGCAATTTCTGCTAGAACTAAAGATGTGAAGAGAAAGTATTGATAGGTCCGTAAGAGCACGGCAGGTTGTAGTAGTAGTTGAAATTGAGCGTAGGGCATGTTTCCGATCAAGCAGACAATCTCTTGCTTAGCTACTCCAGTGCGTGGTAGGCAAGGGAAAGGGGCCCCCTGGATAGGCAAAAGAGTGCGCGCTTGATTATGCTCTTACAGCAGCAGTGGGGTCGTGTAATCCAATCTCGACAGCAAACAGCTTTTCGATAATCTTAGCTTCAAGCTAAAATTAGCGATATATTTATTTATCGTATAAAGTGCCTTTAATATACCTGACATATAATTTTAGTGTAGGAATCAACAATCAAACAATCAAGAGGAATCGTTTTGCGTTGCAGGTTAGCTGTAAGCTTGGCTGAAAGTTTGTAGTTTTAGTTTAGTTGTAGAATTCAAAGGGTTCTTATTTATTACTTACGATAGGTTAAACGACTGTTCCAGAAAGTAAAAGCACACCGTGCACAAATGGTGCACTGTGAGCCTTGCTGTGAGCAGACTCTCCTTGAGAAAATTGGCCAAGGAAGAGGGTGTAAGCGTCGGAGCGGTACGATCTGCGATTCGAAAATATAGAGAACAGTGTACGTTTTAAGATGCGCCAGTAATCCGGTCCTGTTAGTCCGGATATCGATAAAAAAAATCAGGGATGCCCACAAGCGAAAACCAGCGACTTCCGTTCGGGATGTTGCGAAAAAACTAGGGACCTCGTCGAGTAACGTCATGCGTGGCAAAGAAAGACTTGGGCTAAAAACATACCGAAAGCAGAAAAAACCCAAAAGGAACCCAACACAGGCCGCGTCCGTGAAACTACGGGCCCGCAAACTCCACGATTCGTTATTGTGTAGAAATTCTGGGTGTATAATTATGGACGATGAAACGTATGTGAAACTAGATTACAATTCATGATTTGGCGTCATGTCATTACGCAAAGGACACTTTAGAATGGTACAAAAGTCAAAATGTATGTTTCGTGCCGAAAGACATGAATCCGCCAAACTGCCCGGAGGCACGGCCAATCGAGACTTTTTGGGCTTTAACCAAAGCAAAGCTTCGAAAATTCATAAAACCAGCGGACGACATCCAAAAATTTAAAAAAGATTGGCCAAAAGTGGTCAAAATGGTGGGAAGTACCACTGTGCAGAAGCTAATTCATGTTCGAGGAAAAGTTAGGAGTCTTGGCTATGATTAAATATTTTGATTGAACGATAGCAAAATATCATATAAAACACAAATACAAACATGATTTGCCAAATAAAATTATTAAAACTAAAAAAACATGACTTTTTTGTTATTTTGAAAGTGTGCTTATACTTTCTGGAACAGTCTATATGATGTTTCGTGGTGGTTCTCCTTCTCATAAGTACGGTCTAGAAATCGTACAACACCTTATTGATCATATAGAACATCATGATCTTAACATATGGATTGTTTAGAAGGACTAGAACAACTTTTTTAAAAAAAACCTTTTTTCGCAGATTTAATCCTTTTAATGGTTTAATTACTTGTTCAAGCATGAAGACTATAAGTTATGTTGAAATAAGGTGTAGAAAAATCCGGAAACAAACGCTTTGAAAATTACCCATTGGGTATTTTCTCTTGAAAATTTGGGTAGAAATAGTTTAGAGTATGTTTTGTTGTTGTATTTTTACTGCTGGCAGTTTTTCGAAAATCGAAAAAAATGGCTTCATACGAAAAGCAACGTCACGAATTGATTTTGAGCAAGCACATGGAGAATCCTCTACTCGCTCATCGGTGCATTGGAATACAACTCGGAATCGCGCAGTCAACGGTGAGTCGTGTGATTAAACGTAACTACGAAACTCTGAGCTTCGAACGGAAGGAGAAATGCGGTCTGAATTGATGTTCTATTAGTGATCCGGATAACAAGCGTGCCGTGAAAGCATTTAAGCGGAATCCCAATACTTCGGATGTGAGATTGTGATTGTGAAAAGATTTAATTTCTTCAGCAAAGGGCTAATAGAACCCTCGAACATCTAGAGGAGAAACCCCAGTAACATAGTGCACTTTATTCGGTGTGCTATACCGCCCTGGGACAACGCTTTAAGTCAAACATTAGTGATCTCTTCTAAAAGTAGTGATGCTTCATACTGACAATATTTAAAGCAAAAAAAGGGTCGCAGTGATGAAGATACCCGAAATGGAAAAAAGGCCTCGAATCGGTATCGAGAAAACCTTGTATTTAGAGGAACATTTAAAAAAAATTTAAACAATCTTTTCCTAATAGTTTTCAATCAAAATATTCGACAAATGGATAATCGAAGAACCCAAGAACCCCTTTTCCGATTGATTTTTTATACGTTTTTCTCGGTAAAGGAATCCACTAGCCTAATAAACTGTTGTGTTTTGCAACAAACTTTTTGACGTAGGACTACTTCTTTGTTTTCTAAGCCAGGGTAGAATTTAAAAGAAAGACCTTTTGCGACCGTCACTATAAGCGGTCAGGTTTTGAGCGTTAATATCTAATTTCAAAATGTTTACCTCAATCGGTCGGAAATATTTTTACGCGTCGATATCAATGTGGAAAACTATTACTAACTCATACGCAGCAGTGAACGATATAAAAGGAATGGGGGAAGTTGTCTTTCGTTCAGAGAGC
>JASCZW010016721.1:0-18240 GCA_034211315.2 Aedes japonicus | reverse complement strand
GATCGAACGAACTTTCTTCTTTCGCTGAACGAAGTGGGGTGATTCCGTTGGATTATTCCGCAAGAAAAACTGGCATTTCACCCATACTGGAGCAGTTATCAAAATCACTTCGGTAAAAATGGAAAAGTCTTTAATTGTCCGATGCATACTAGGGTTCCATTTAATAAGCGTTTAACAAACTCTGTTATATCTGTTTGTCAGTGCCTAAAGGTTTACGAAACAGATCTATAAAAAAAACTTGTTATTTAATATTTGATTCATTAAAAATGGTGTCTGAGTTCGAAGTTGGGCAGTAGTCGACGCAATACGCGAATCTGTTGAACGATGAGTCATTATAATGGAATTAAAAATAATCATAGAATCGCGATTCAAATCAAGTTTCGTTTGCCGTGGAATCAGAATATTTGTAAGATGTTTCGACAGAGCATTTTTGGAATTAAAATTAACTTCCTGGTTTACTTTTCTACGCAAAACTAGGTAAAAGGAATTATAAAAGGAAGGAGTTATTTTTCTGGTGTAAAATAACTCTCTCCACGAAACCATTTCTGTTGCAGTGCTCAAAATGCCATCCCATTCAGTTCTCACGGCCCATTCATTCCCGGTGAACTTGCTGTCATTAATTTCAGTTTGATGAGTTCTACTCGCCAACTTTTCCTTCAACTACTTACATTGATTGAATGAGCAAACTTCTTCACCCCTTATTCTCCCGCCAACGCCAGCCTCTCGTTGACCAGCGCCAAAGAAGTTAAGTCCTGCCTCAAACGGATAAAGTTATAATTGCGACTCATTCATTCAGCCGGATTCTTCCGAAGGATGATTTCAGGACAAAGTTTTCTGCTGGATCCCCACTTCCGTTCGGTTGTCAACGAGAAGCCGGAAATGTGTAATTACCTCAAGAGACCGACTAACGATGAGCGGCAGATTGCGACAATTTGCCTACAGACGAGTTGACACGAAAACAAAGTTTGCGCCCTTCCACCGATTTCCACCAAAGCGCAAAAAACTCGGTAACAGGTAAAGTGATGACGAATGAGCCAATTTAGGCTGGAAGGGATTAAATTAAGTCATCGCCGGAAGAGGATTACGAAGTGCGATGCATTTGTCATTCGTGAAGGGAGCGTTTCTGTTATCATCAGTCGAAGACTGTTTAATTTATGACGTGTTGTATTACCTCCCTTATGTACCTTCTTATGGCCTACAGGGGCAAATAGGAAGCACAATTTACAGCCTGTTGCTTTTGAAGGATGGTTTAGAGGGATGTGGGGTGAAATGCACGACCCAAATATTTTCCAGATTGACACGTTTGGTTTAGAATTTTAAGGAAAATTACAACATACTACCAATAAACTTGTCGAAAAATGTAAAGTTATAGGTATGGGAAAGAACTCATTAAATCAGCATTGAATTCTATTTTGTAATAAAATGAGAATGAAAATCAGTCGGGGGAACGTTAAATTGTTTGAAGCATTTATTTGTTTAATATATATTGTAGCTTTCGTAGCGGAACATTGCAATGCAGGTGCTGTTCTGATTGCACCTTCGATTGGCAAAAGTAAGTAAATATGGTAAAGAATCTATTATTCGCTATATAGAAATCATTTGGTGGTTCTGAAGAGAAGAAGAATGGACAAAAATTGCCGATTTTTCATAGGTTTACCATTACCCGCACTGACGAAACTACCCATGCAGCATCAATCACAGTAACCCATGAGTCAGCAGACAAAATTTGACAGCTCTATCAGTCGAACTCTCAACGTGATGGCGAAAACAGTGAAGCAAATCCGTTCAGTAGTGTGCGCGTTCAAAGAACGGCACCCCGGCGCTTCGAAAACGGACATCGTGCGGCACTTTGTGGACGCCGGATACGCCCGTTCCTGCATCTACAACATCTTGGCACTATTAGACAACAATCAGAGCATCGAAAGAAAGCCCGGTTCCGGACGGCCGACGACCCTGAGCGACAAGACGCTCCAAAGGACGCTGAAGAGGAAGCTTGGCCGGGAGGTCGGATCAACCGGCCAAACAGTGAAAAAGTACCTGGCGAACATGAACATACATGTCAGGAAGCGGAAGTCACGTCCACTGGTTTCGAAGCTGCAGGCAATGACGCAGCGGCAGCGGCTGAATGAGATGATCAACTCGATTTTCCGGCAAATCACGACGTGGCGGTGGTTATGGACGACGAGACCTATTTCACCCTGGATGGCAACGGCTGGCAGGGCACTTCGTATTTTACTTCCCTCAAGAAAGAAGTGAGCTCCGAGGTGAAGTTCATTTCACACATCAAGTTCCCCAAGAAGGTGCTGCTTTGGCTGACAATCAGCGAGAAGGGGATGTCAAAGCCCCTCTTCTTTCGCTCTGGACTAGCCGTGAAGCCGGGGAATTTTATCGTACGAAATACCTGCAGGAAGTTGCGTCGGTCATCAAGAAATACCATAAGGACAAAGACTCGGTGTTCTGGCCGGATCTGGCGTCGACCCATTATTCGAAGCGATCGTTGGAGGAGATGGAGCGACTGAATATCGGTGTGGAACCCGCCCAACTTCCCCCAGCTGCGTCCCATCGATAATTTCTGCGCCAACAAGAAGCGTAAGATCTACTTCAATAATTTTGTCGCGAAAACTGAGAAGGAATTGATAAATAAAACGAAGAAAGTACTCAAAATCATGCCTACACCCATGTTTTCGTCCGTCTTGGCGAATAATGTCAATAATTTTTTAACTAATTTTGGGAACGGCCGCGTCTAGACGAAGGTCAGTTGTCCTTGTTCCAAATGGGCGATCTAGGATCACATTCTGAGTGTTCGGCTTTGCGTGACTTGCAGCTTGTTCCTGTGAGTCTGTGCGCATGATTCCCACACCGGAGTAGCGTAGAATGTCGCCGACGCTATGATCTGTTTGTAGACGACCAGTTTGTTCACCCCTGAGAGGTGGGATCTTCGACAAATCAGCGAATATGGCGACCTAACTTGACCACTTAGCACTTGACCAACGTCCTCTCTACATGCGACCTGAAGAGAAGCCTTCGTGGACCAATCAACCCTTGTGTAGTCCATGACTACCGTACAAGATGGAGGTGGTTTTAGTTTGAGGGACTGGCTATGAAGGAACATGATTTGGTTGGAGGTTGGAGGCGTTGTTTTGATGTTCCACTTGAATGCACTTGCGAGGCATCCTTCCTTTGACGGTTATTGCGGTACCATCTGCGAACACGAACAACACGCACTCCTCTCCAAGAGGAGGGATATCGGAAGTGTAGATGTTCTATAGTTACGGGCCAAGCAGACTACCTTGCGGAACTCCTGCTGGGATTGAAAACCTGTCCGAGAGACACCCATTCAGCGATACCCTAAATGACCTTTGCTGCAGGTAGTTTCGGATGATTTTAACCAGACGAAGAGGAAAGTTGAAGTTACAAAGCTTGTATACAAGCCCATCGTGCCAGACATTGTCTAACGCCTTTTCAACGTCCAACAACGCCATGGCAGTGGACTTGGATACAGCTTGCCATTCCTTATCGTGTTCATCACCCGAACTAGCTGATGAGAAGTGGAACGCCCTTTCCTGAGCCCAAACTCTTCCGATAGGAGGATGTTTTGCTCATCGACAAACTGCAGCACACGATTGAGGATTAACTTCTCAAACAGCTTGCCCACCGCTGAAAGAAGGCTTATTGGTCTGTAGCTTGAAGAAGATGTTCGATCCTTCCCGGACTTGGGAATTGAAATGACTTTGGCTACTTTCCAGATGTTTGGAAAGTAATGCAGTCCCAAGCATCTGTTGAAGATGTCGCTCAATAGTGTGTACACTTTTATGTTGAGTTTTTCAAGGATCAAGATCATGAAAGGCACTAATTTCAGTGCTGAGCAAATCTGTTCTGCAATTATTCTGTCCTCCGGAGGCACGACAAAAGGGGAGGCATTGACACTGTGCACGGATTGTGCAACCTGATCTTCGAGCCTAAGAAGTGCGATGTAGCACGCCGTTGCTCCGTTGCCCCTCCGATCGAATTTGCTTTCTCGAGAGGCGTTATCAGAAGCGAATCGACAACCTTGAGAGGCGGAACAGGTTTGGAAGGCGTCTTCGGGACTTTGGCTATTTTCCAGAATGATCTAGACCGGTCATTCAAGTTTTGTATGATCTTCTCGGAACTTTCGTTCCGAACTTTTACCACTCTGGAAGCAATCTCTCAATTCGGATCGGCCATTTCACGTCCTCTGAAACTAGCGACTACGAACATTTCTTGACCGAATCAATAGTTGGGTGTGGGGATTCAATGGCAGTAAACTTACCCCCCACAGGAACACGTTGCACGCACGCCTCGTCAGCCACGGTAAGAGCTCATTGGAGTCTACCCAGTGCACCATCGATGTTTTCAACGGTGTCCAGCGGCAAATTTTACTCAATGTATCGGTTCACTTGTCAGCCGAGCCGAAACCAGTCCACATGATGATAGTCGTTTATCAGGCACCTAGGAGTGAGTAGGAACCACGTTGATACCAACTTCAGCCACCACCGGTTGATAATCAGAGCTGAGCTTGTTGAGCGTCTCCGGCATTGTTAGCGAATGTTCGACAGGAAAATGTCTAGGATAGAGGGATTTCCAGCCGGTGAGATGAACGTCAGTTCGTCCGGATAGTGGATCGTAACAGCAGCCTTCCGTTTTGAGTTTGCCGATAGTTCCTCCAATCTTCATAACGGGTATTCAAGTCGCCTCCGACGCCTTGGCCACGTGATGGTGGTGAGATCGTTGGTTAATTTAGTTACCTTCCCGTTGCTGGCTGTGCACTACCTAGGACAGTAGCCGGCGATGACCCGGATGCGTCCGGATGACGATTCCACCTCCACACTGAGAACCTCGATGATGGGAGTGCGGATGTGGTGTAGAATGTTGTACTTTAATCCTTTCTTCGCGATAGAGCGAAATGACTTGTATTGCTCAGTATAGTCTCCCATAAGATCAATGCAACGATCCAACGATTTTCCAACTTTGTTGTCCCTTCATCGAATTGATTTTCTGGAACCTCTTTGTTTGATGATAAATGCTGTCCACGAAGGAATTTTTTGAGGTTTAAGAACAGCCAGAAGTCAGAGGGGCCTAAATCTAGCAAATAGGATGAATACTGCAACAATTCCTAACCGTATTTGGTATTATTTGAAAATAAATTATTGTTATATTGTTAAAATCAGATAGATCTCACCCTTGGTGACCTGCTTAATGACACTATGTATTTGCTGTTCGTAAAATTGTAAAATTTAAAAATACGTAGAAATTGAAATTCTCGACGTTGAGTCGTAATTAATTCCATGCACTCTCGATAAAATAGGCGTAAAAATTTACGTTGCTAAGACGCCCGTTAGGCCGGTGTCCGAATATTATCCGTACAACAAATGGTGTTAAAACTGTCTTATATTGTTGGACTAAAAATTAAATATGTATTGTTTGATTTAGCAATATGTTTGCGAATTACAAGTTTTATTTGTTCAGTACAAAAAAACCATCTCGTGCTGAGATGCACGCCTTCAAACATTTTGGTTATCCAAGTTATCCACGAGGGCCGCGAGTTCATCGACTGATATTTGTTCCCAAACCTTTAAAACAGACGATTTTGATGTTCTAGTGATTTATGTGGTATACTGCAGACTCTTAACTCTAAGATGGGCCAATCCGGTGAGTTAGAAGGCCATTCATCTTTCGTTAAAAAGCTTGGGAAAATGTGTTCGCAAAAACTAATAATCTTTTTACTCTATGAGCCGGCACCCAGCCTTGTTAAAAAATCCATTCATTTTTGCCGAAAGGCTGCGATGTCCAAGAAGCTACTGTGTCAGTAAGTAGCCTCTGATATACCGCTTGATTCACTGTCACCCTCTTGTCGATAAAGATCAAAGGGGTTTTGCTGGAATGAGTGATTCCAGCCCAAACCATGACAGAAGCGGGATGATGACTCCTTGAAATACTTCAACGATTTTTGGAAACAGCAGGAAGCAACTGCCGATCATTTTGGTGGTTGTGATGCTGCTCGATTGTGAAAACTTTTTCATCGGTGAACAGAACTGACCGATAGCGGACCTCGGACATGCGGTTCAGGAGAACCTTAGCTTTTCTCAACCGGTTTGCTTTCATGGTGTCGTTCAAGTAGTGATTCTTGCACAGTTTATATGACAGAAGTTTCAAATCATCGTGAACTATAGCTCCAACGGAAGATTTTGAAATTTTCAGTGATTTCGCCAACTTTCGGATAGAAATCGAAGAATTTCGCTTGATTTGTCGTCGGATAATCTCACGCATTTGTGAAGTCCGAACGATGCGCTTTTTTCCCCTCCCTACGCGGTCATCGAGAGGTCCAAGCTGTTGGTATCGGTTGATTGCGTCCTTCACTGTAGATTTTGCCATATTCATGGTCTTTGCAATCACTAAAACAGTTTGCATTTTCAAAAAAGTTCAATTATACCTGCGCGCAACTCATTTGGCTTCATTTTGACTGAATTGGAAATCATAACTGTACCAAACTTGCTGTGTATAAGGACAATGGGTCAAGATGGTGACCCAAGTAGGTATGCTTAGTTTAATCCGTTTGGTTGTCTGTGCGGATAATTTTCAGACACACTGCAGATATGCAGCCTGCATAACAAAACTCTGTGTGACCCTTACATGCGCTTTGTCTTCCTTTGCTGCTTTTGGCCAGTAAATGGCCGTTCTCTACATTACACTAGTCTTCTTGTTTTCACTCCACACTCTACCCATAATCAAAATCCCCGCTATGAGATGACTCTATATAGAACATCAAACTGCCAATAATCTGAATCAACAATGCGGAAAAACACTCTAAACTTAATCATTTATGTCCGGGTGTCACAATACTAAGTTGATGTTACTCTTCCTCAGGCTGTGGAGGCGAAGCACACAAAAAACAAAGGGGAAATACTACCGACACTCACACATTTTGAGAGGGAATCGATTGTATTCACTGCGTCTTACATTGTGCACGCGGATATTTTATGATTTCAGTGTTATTATGTTGAATTACAAATTAGTGTTGGATTTTTTTTTCCGCGCAAGCGACGCAGCAAAATCAAAATACGTCAGTTTCAAAACACGGCTTGCTGTGATCTCCTCGTCCTGAAAAGTGTGAATCTACTTCAATCAACAGTGAAACTTTTATTAAAACTGATGTTTCCTTTATCATCAATGAGACTCACACATTGAATTTATTTAAGTAACGAAAATTTATCGAATTCTTCGACGACGCGTAGCACTCCCAGTACCCCTTCTTACGGCAGCTCGCAACATATTGATGATAAATGGCCACTTTGTGAGGATTATATTTATCAAAACTCGATACATCACATCCTTGGCAGTCGTCGGGCCCGTGCATTGCTGTTATTGGTAGTAAATAGTGCTAACATCCATACCACCACCACCATCGCCATCATCATATCCATTTCGCAGACGAAAACCATAGTTCAGCTGAAGGGTATCGATGCAACTGTTGCGCATGTCGGTCGTTGTAGATGGTTGCGACTGACGATGGCCAACATCGTTATAGGCAATAACATATTGCCTTTAGCTGGCGGCGAATGATTTCGTTCTATTAGCAAATTAGAATCATTTTTGGTTTTATACAAAACTTACATGATTTTAGGCGAGGACTGTGTCTACACAATTAAAAATAATGACTTTTAACAGACGCGTTGAATTTCCCATTGTTGCCAAAGGAAGCGTAAACAACGAAGTTGTTTGCAATCTTTCATGCGCCATACAACAAAATTTGCAATGTTTCATACAACAGACTAGATTCAGGCGTTACTTGGCTTACGTTTTCAAGAAATATCCCATTAATTTGTACTAAATCTAGCGTTGTGTGCTTCGTGTGATAAGACATACAATTTTACATGATCTAGTATCTACACCACAATGATTTTTTTCTTGTGAGGAATCGCTGTCGTCTACATCAACTTTTAATGACTTATTAAGTTTTTCCCGCTGCTGCATCTTTCGGTCTCCAAAACGTCGGACAGCTTCCTCAATGAGCGCCAGGATCTTGTATAGGCCGCTTGGCTTTATCCGGCCGAAACAAAGTGCGGCACAATGACGGACTTCTACGCTCTGTGGTTGAGCTGGCAGTAATTACCAACCATCGAACGTAGTTGTTTCACTGCTTTCGCCATGGCTACCGTAAACGTTCTGATAGAGCTGTCAGTTTTTGCTGTATATTGCCTACTTATCAGCATTGACAATTCATTCATTCGGGTTGAGATGAAATAATCGAAATATCCTCTTACGATTTCTAAGCGGGTAATATTCAAACCGCCTGGGAATCATTCCCGAGAGAAACAAATAGAAAAGTGTTCCATGCAATCAACCCAATTAAATCTATTCAGGAAAGTACCCTTCCTTCTCATCACCATCAACCGAGCATTTTAATTATCCCACCCATTCAGTCATCCGGACTATGCAAAACCGACTTGCGAGTGTTCCGTGATCCGTGCGTTCGCGAATGCTGAAGAGTGAACCGGCCATTCCGCCTCTGGCGACGTTCGTCGTTAAGAATAGACGCCGGAGAACTGCGGCAAGTTGAAAAAAAAATGCCATGGAGTTAGGAAAAATTTAACACATGCTGTGGTTGAGCTTTACCGGGATGAGCATTAAACGGTGTTGCTGAACATTTTTGTTTTAATAAAGCTGCTCTGCTGAAACAGTCGCAATTCTTTTTTTATAGAAATAGTTGATCAAAATTTGCATCGTTTTTAAATGTTTGGGATATATCCAATCAAAATGGACTTTTTAATCGATAATGTTATTCGTTTTCACCCTGTGGTTTTTGCACAATTCTTGCCATTGTCTTTTAAAAATTATTTATTCTATGCATTTTTTTTCTGCTGCCGGATTGTGTTACGCTTGCATAAACATCAAAATTCAATTTCATGTAACAATATGAGTGAAGTAATACGTAGCTGGATACTGAAAATGCTAATTGGAGATTTTATGGTAGCAAGAATTTAGATATAAAGCTATGTCCACTTAGAATCCGGAATAATAAAATCATCTGTATCTCGGTAATGGATTGACATAAGGAGTGTATCGAAAAGTAGTTATAAACTTGGAAAACATGGTTAAAATTAACATACTATTTCAGTTTATTATAGCTTAACATGTTTACAAAAGATCCAAACGGAAAAACTAGTCATCATGTTCATTTCTGTAGAATGCCCGTACCTTTGATTTGACACCTGCCATCAAATTCTGCACAGTGACCTTTGTGCACTTCCTGGATGCCGCTGCCCAATTTTTCTTAAAATCGGTCATGTTTTGGGACACTGTATCATCCTTCTTAAATATACGCTTGACTATTGCCCAATAGCGTTCGATGGGTCGCAACTGGGGACAGTTTGGTGGGTTGATGTCTTTTTCTACGAACTTGATGTTATTCTCCGTCAGCCACTGTAGAGTGGATTTGGCGTAATGTGCCGATGCCAAATCTGGCCAGAAGAGAGGAGGGGACTGGTGCTTTCTATACAATGGTAGCAACCTGTTCTTCAAACATTCCTTTTGATAAATCTCAGCATTTATAGTTCCTTTTGTATAGAAAATTGAAGAACGCAAGCCACATGTGCAAATAGCTTGCCAAATGAGCACCTTCTGACCGAATTTCTCCATCGCAACAGTCGTATCTGCGGTTGGCACACGTTCCCCAACAGATTTAGTATAAAACTGCGGCCCCAGTAGCGTTCTTGAATCTTCTTTAACGTATGTTTCGTCATCCATCAAAATGCACTGGTCGACATTGTCCAAAATGCAGCTGTACAGCTTTCGAGCCCTGGTTTTGGCACGAGACTTTTGTTCCGGAGTTTGTTTGGGCACTTTCTGCTTTTTTTACGTCTTCAAGTCATTCCTGCGCTTGATTCGTTGAATCATTCCGATGCTGGTCCTGAACTTCTTGGCTAGATCGCGAGTAGAGGCAGATTTGTTCCGTTGAATATAATCCACAACTTTTTGGTCCAAATCGGGGTTGCTGGAGCCGGGTTTCCGGCCACTTCTTGGTAAATCCTTGAGGGAGCACTCCTTACCAAACTTTTCGATGATGCGTTTTACACTTGCCGGGTGAACATTTACTCTTTTCGCAATCTGGTTGTAAGTAACACCCTTTTCGGTGCACCAAGTGTGCAGAATTTTCTTTTTAGTCTCAAATTCAATTCGCGACATTTTGAATACAACTTTATCAACGGAAATGAATGAACCGAATAATCATTTTTGACATGTAAACAAAGCAAATGGCGCTTACACGCTAAAAATATATACAGTAGTTTATGCGTAATAACGCATCGAGTGTTTATAACTACTTTTCGATACACTCCTTACAACCCAAGTAACACACAAAACATCTTTTTAGAATGATTTATAATAGTTTGTATTATAAATGTATTATAAACGTATAGCAAAACATGTCAAGTTTGAAGTGGTTTGTAACTCTCGTATTCTATATATCACTCTGACAAACGGTCCAGCTAAAACTACTTTTTTCACTGCTGCAAGTGATAAATACTTTATTATTGTTCTTAAAAACATGTTTCCATACATTTATAATACATAAACAGGACAAGATTTTATTGGCAGTTCTATAAGCTGTTGAAATTACATTACACCAACCATGTTTTGCAAAACATGTACTTTTTTCTCATTACGATGAATTTGTTGTACAAGATTGTGGTTTCACTACCAACGGGAAGTATATCATAGATACTCGGAGTTTACTTTTCAATGATCTGAATTGGCTTACCAACGAAGCTACAAACCTATAATACCAAGGACTAGTGTTCAAATCCCACGCTTGGCGATTTTTGTATATATATTAGTATGGGGAAATTTTGTCTTCGTTTTATGTTTTATAAGGCTTCACTTTTTGCGCTTTTTGCGTCATATTAAAGTATGAAATAAAGTATTATACACCTAAATTTATATCCCGTTTTTGTCATATAACAGTACTTTCAACTTGTTTAATACAAGCTGTGTTGCTTGGGAAATAAGTTTAATACATAATTCACATGAAGGAAAAAATAGCAATACTTTCTTGGCACATTTGTTCCACGTTTTGGTCACCTGAGTCGCATCTCGAGCCGTTTTTCCACCTTTCGTAAGCTTCCGCTTCATTATTGCCCAAAATCTCTCGATGCGCCGGAACTGCGGGCAGTTGGGTGGATTTATATTTTTATCGATGAAATCAACGTTATTATCGCGATACCACTGGATGACTTCCCGGCTGTAGTGGCAACTCGCCAAATCTGGCCAAATCTTCACGGGACCTTTATGGGCTTTAATGAAAGGTAGTACGCGGTTTTTGAGGTAATATTCCCTGTTCAGCTTCGAGTCCATCGTCTTATTCGTCACAAACACTTTGGTCTTTGCTCCGCAGCTGCATATCCCTTGCCAAATCATCAGTTTTTGGCAAATTTGTCCATAACAGCAAACTTAAACCTCGCAGGAACATTTTCTAGTGCCGTCGTCATGTAGAATTTTTGGCCAGGAAGCTCTCCGAAATCCAGTTTGACGTGGGTTTCATCGTCGATGAGCAGGCATCCTTGGTACTTAGTCAAAACCTGCTGGAACAAATGCTCCCTGAAACGTTTGAGCACATCATACACGGCTGATTTAGCGATTTTCAACGTTTTTGCGATTTTTATTGCGGACCACGTTGGATTATCAACATGGGTGTGCAGAATTGTTTCTCTCCTCTTGGCTTCCATCTGGAATAATTTTTTACTCACTGCACGAAACACCGTGAAATATATACCACAGAAAGTGGGCGCCTAGGTAAACAAACCGCTGTAAAAGAATTCTTGCAGCGGCCAGTTTCAGTGTCGCTGCAACACAATAAGTGATTCCGGATTCTAACTGGATAGAGCTTTAGAAGCAATAAGTTTGCTATGTGATTTTTTTTCTCCGTAAAATCCGTAAGATTGGCAAAGAACCAATTATGAAGAAGCTCTTTTAACGATTTAGCTTTCCGTCGACATTGCAATTATAACACTCAACTTTTATACAATGGAGGAAAAATACGTCGGACCAGGATTGGATTCTCTCACAACACAGTCAGTTGAGGAGCAGCTACAAAGCAACACAATGTTGAAAATGGCTTGGTTCAATTCCCGGCTGATCTCAGATTTTTTTTCGTCATCAAAAACTTATCGATTTCCCCGGTATTTGTCCGGTACTTGCCACACAACCGAACAAAATTGTACTGGCGTCGAAAGGTCTCGATCAAATAACGCATGGAAGTGCATTTGGAACACTGATTTGAGAGCAATATTTAAGCTTGAAATGCTAAGTAAGAAGAAAATAAGCAGTACTGGACTTAACATAAATGAGTCGAAAGCAGAATACACGAAAGGAAGAACATCGACAACATTTGCCTACCGAACACAATTTTTCCTTGTAGAAGAATTCGTCATTGGAGACCTCTAACAACGACAACAGTAGAGAGATAGGAAGAAGCATTATCGACTCAGAAAGCTAACTACAAAATTATCTTTCTAAGGGTGTCCACGATGAAATTGACACACACAAAATTGATTCGCAAAATTCGAGTTTTCATCCGATTGCCATCAAATTTTCAGGGATTGAGAAATAACTATTAAACTTCATTTTACCATTTTACTCGTATTTTATTTACAGTCCATACGCAAATGCCCGCACCTTGGCCTTAACCCCGGCCATAAGATTCTGCACAACCTGTGAATCAACCGTTTTTTGCATGTAAACCCATACTTTCTTCAGTTCCTCGACTGTCTTCACTACCTTAGGTCGTTTAAGAAGGTGCTGCTTCATAATCTCCCAGTACTTCTCGATGGGGCGGAGCTCCGGAGTGTTGGGAGGGTTGAACATTTTCGGCACGAAATTGACCTTATTGTCCGCATACCTCTTCAGCACGTCCTTGGAGAAGTGGCATGAGGCCAAATCCGGCCAGAAGATTGTTGGGACGTTGTGGGCCTTCAGTAGAGGAAGCAGCCGCTTCTGGAGGCACTCTTTTATGTACACCTGTCCGTTCATCGTGTCCTGGGTCACGAAAGGTGCACTCCGCTTCCCGCACGTGCAGATGGCTTGCCAAACCAGGAATTTCTTCGCAAATTTGGACATCTTCTGAGTGCGGACATGCTCCGGAACGCTGAACTTATCCTTGGCCGTGAAAAACAGGTTGCCGGGGATCTGTTTGAAGTCGGCCTTCACATATGTTTCGTCGTCCATGATGCAGCATTCAACTTTCGTCAGCATGTTGAGGTACAACTTCCTGGCACGGGTTTTGGCGGACTTGTTCTGCTTCTCGTCGCGATTAGGGGCCTTTTGTACCTTGAACGTTCGAAGCCCAGCCTTAGTTTTGGCCTTCTGGACAAAACTTCGGCTTCGGTGCAGCTTCTTAGCCACATCCCGAACGGAGGCGTTCGGATTTCGGTTGAAGGCCCCAACTACGCGGTTGTGATTTTTGGTGTTGTACGGAATACTTTTTCCTTCATTTCTGGGCTTCCGATCGGTGGTCAACCGTTCCTCGAACCGCTTAATCACTCGCGACACCGTGGAATTCGCGATTCCCAACGTTTAAGCGATGGAACGATGCGAGAGATCCTTGTTCTCGTGATGAATGCGCTAGATTTTATCACGCACGAGCTGTTCTTTCGACTACATTTCCGCGAGTTTTGATCACAGGACTTTAAAACTTGCAGGATGTAAATAATGCACTATGAACTAAACCCTAATTTTCATTAAATTCTACCCAACGGTTAAAAAGTTAGAGCAATTTCATAGTGTGGCAATTTCATCGTGGACACCCTTTACAAGTATCCCGATATAAAATGTCATGCACATTATTTCCAGTGAAAACTAGATCCTAAATCAAGACAGGGATGTAATGCTAGCCAAGGTCTTCATCAGGCCTATGTATCAAAAAAGTCATTAATTCAACTATTCTATTCTCAAAGCTTACACCGGAGAAGATCACCAGAAAGTTCGCTTCGAAGCCAGAATTATCTCGCCCCTCCTTTGAAAGGGATGACGACGCCTTAAAATCGTCGTGGTCCATGGTGGAGACGCCGCCGATCAGGGAGCAGTACAAGAGGGACCAACGCGGCTGCAAATAGCATCGCGCCAGGTGTTTCCGAGGAGTCTGCCGTAGTACTACGGAGCAGTTGAGGAATGGCCGATTTTCATCAGCGCCTAGGAGCAAGCGAACTCGTCGTGTGATTTTACCAATGCGGAGAATTTGGTTTGACTACAAGAAGCGTTGAAGGGTAGAGCATTGGAAGCCGTACGGAACCGATTGCTGCTGCCGGAAAAGGGGCCGCTGATCATCGGGAAGCTACCGAAGAGATTCGGGAACCCGGAAATCCTGTCGACAAGGTTAGCGACGAAAACCCAACAGCTGGATGGAACAAGCTCGGAGAGTTTGGAATCCGTGATCGAGTTTGGGAGCGCCGTAGATGAGTTCACACAACATCTCAAAGCGGCAGGATTGGTTGACCAGCTGAAAAACCCCATTCTGAAGCAGAGTCTAGTTCAGAAGCTGCCCTCATATTACGCCATGGAGTGGGTAGACTACGAACGCCATGTTAGTATTGTTGACTTGGAGACGTTCGGCCGTTTATGGAGAGTCTGGTGGAAAAAGCGCTGGAAGCGACTTTCGAGAAGGTAGAGCTGGACGAAAATGTGAAAGGAAAAGAGAAGTTGGGTGAAGGCTTTCGTCCACTCTACAGGTGAAGGAAGTGAAGACAGCCAGCAAAGCAACAAGGAGTTGACATATCAACAACATCCGAATTCGTCAAATCAGTAACGTGAACTGAGGTGCTCGGTCTGCCAGATGCCTGGGCAGAGCGTGGAAGAGCGATGGAAGACGGCGAAGCGGTTGAACCTTTGCCCGCTATGTTTGTACTACCACGGACAACGATCATGTCGTATTCGAAGGACATGTAAAGTGGAAGGTTATCAGGAGTTCCACAATGCTCAACTACATAGTGGCTCAGAAGAAGGTACCTCGAGAGTACGAGCGCAGTGCCACAGTCATTGCCAACAAAAACTATGGTGTTGTTCAGGATGACTCCTGTGACGTTGTACAACGGCAAGAAGAGAGTGGATGCGCTCGTCCTAATCGACGAAGGGTCGTCGATAACGATTGTGGATAGTGAGTTGGTGAGTTAGGTGCTGGACAAACGGCGTGCAACGGACAGAGAACCGATCGATGAAAGTTACGCTCAAGATTTCCGCCAGAAATTTGTCAAACCGCTACAGTTTGATAGAAGTTCGAACAGTGCACAAACTTGATTTTTCTGTACAGCAGTCGGTTTCCCGGAAACTGAAGAAGCAATTCGAGTATGTCTAGGACATTCATATTCCAAGCTACGGAGTAGCTGCACCGAAGATTTTGAATCGACAACGCACACCTGATCGCACCATTGGCTTCCCAAGTTGGAGATTCTGGAGAGCCGGTTGCAGTTCGTTGCCATCTCGGCTGGACCGTGTATGGCCCTCGTCCGAATATTGTCAGCAGTGTCAACTTTCTGGGACAGCATCGTTGTGCCTGCGAGGAGTGTAGCATGGCAGATAGGAAGCTGGATGAAGCGATGAAGCAGCAGGAGTATCAGCTGGAGGAGGTCAGATCTTCGATGATTCGAATGGAATCCACGGAAGATCGCAGAGCACCTGATATTCTAAGGAGGACTATCAAGAGAGTTTGCAACAGCAGATTCGAAACTGGATTGCGGTTCCCAGAAAGCTTCAACATGGCCATGAAACGTCTGCGAAGCTTAGAGTCTCGGATGAACCGGAATCCTGGAATGCGAGAGAACTTGAAGAAGCAGTTGGAGGACTATCTCGCAATAGGATACGCGCATCGAATCACAGAGCAAGAGCTAGCTGAAACGCCGAGGGATAAAGTGTGATATCTCCCTCTCAGCTACGTCATTAACCCGAAGAAACCAGGTAAGGTGCAGTTAATCTGGGACGTGGCAGCAAAAGCCAACGGAGTATCATTGAACGATATGCTATTTTAAGGACCTAGCATGGTCACAGCGTTGCCAGATGTATTCAACGGCTTTCGTGGGAGAAGGGTGGGATTTGGAGGTGATATTCGAGAGATGTTTCACCAAGTGAACGTTCGGCCGGAAGACCGTCAAGCTCAACGGTTTGTATTCCTGGGTCCAAATGGAGAGATTGACATCTACATGATGGACGTGGTGACCTTCAGCGCAAGCTGGTCGCATTGCTCCGCGCAATTCGTTAAGAATTTGCACGCACGAGAACACGCCGAACTGTACCCAGCGACTTCCGATGCTATCGTCCGAAAGCGTTACGTTAACGACTGTTTCGACAGCGCCGGTACTGAAATAGAAGCAGTCAAGCTTGCGAGAGATGTCCGGAAACGTTGGTTTTGAGATACGAAACTGGGTCAGCAACTCGGAGGTAGTGCTTCAAGAGCTCGGAGAGTCAAAGTGCGTATGCGAAGCTGCTAGAAGTGGACAAATCCAGTGAAATCGGGCGGTTTTTGGGGATGTGGTGGGACCCAGAAGGAGATAAATTCATCTTCTCAACGGAGATACGGTCAGACCTTCAGCCCTACATTCGGGAAGGTGCTTGGCCAAAGAGAGAATTGCGCTACGATGTATTGCAAGCATGTTCGATCTTAGGCAGTTACTGGCTCCGTTGCTGAAACACGGACGAATCATTATGCAGGGTTTGTGGCGTAGCGGAATCGGTTGGGATGAAAAGCTCACGGAAGCTCATTACAATCGTTGGGTGCAGTGGACGCAGTGATGAGGTTCGAGTTCCACGGTGCTACCTCGGTGGATTGGATTCGAAGGCATTCGAAACGGTGCAGTTGCATGTGTTCACCGACGCTGGAGAATCAGCTTACGGATGTGTAGCCTACTTTAGGTTCGAGCACGGTGGAGTCATCTAACGAAATGGTGAAGAGAAACAAGAATCCAGTCGGAAAGCCGATGGTATCAAGACGTGTCAGAGTGGCCGAAACAGAAACGTCCTTTGGTGGAAAATCGAGACGAGCTACGGGCAAGTGTGCTGTTTCTTCACATTCCGTTGCCGGAAGGATTGACAAAGAGGATGCAGCATATTTCTCGCTGGACGGTGATGGTGTTAACGGTAGCAACCATGTACCGTTTTATGTCCAATTGTAGTCGTCGGATCAAGAAAATGCCGATCGAAGCGTTACCGAGCGAAGCAAAGAAAGCTACTTCTGGAGCCGGGGTGGGAGCTCAAGTGCCATTGCGGCAGGAAGAATAACAGGCAGCCGAAACTTGACAATGGAGAATGATGCAAGCAGAGGAGTTTGCGAATGAAGCGAAGACTCTCGTGAGGAACCGGGACTCAGCTAAAGCACAGCCGTTACCGCTAGAAAAGTCGAGCCTGATAAACCATCTGTCAGCGTTTTTGGATGAAGATGGCGTTGTGCGGATGGAAGGTCCTACCGAGCGGGCAATATATGTTTCATTTGATGCGAGGTTCCCAATTATCTAGCCGAAGGACCACATCGTGACCAGAGGGTTGCTGGAGCAGTATCATCGGCAGTATGGACACAGAAGTAGAGAAATCGTCGTCGTTGTAAGGAAGAGGAAACGGGGACATACCCAGGTAACCAATAAGCAGTGCCAAAGCGTCTGTACGGCAGCCTATCAAGCATTTAAGTCGCCTTGAATGCAACATTAATGACACTTTTGGCCCAATATACGGCTGCTTTACTGTGTGTGGTGTCAAAAGATAATATTGGCAACTCTGTCAGTAATGCTTGTTACGCCTCTATGTTATTCCGTTATACCTTATACCGAACGGATGCAAACACTTCATGCGTTACTGTAGAGAGCAGTACACTCGATTGCGTGTATCAAATAATCGCCTCTTTTGTTCTCCTGTAGTGGTACGGGTAAGAAGTATTTGGCAACGCAGGGCATGTTGGGTGATTCCTCGCTTCTGGGAGTTTCACATTTTGGCGATCTTGCCAGGAGTACTAAATAAATTCAGTGTGGATAAGTCAGTTACGCCAGTGAAAAACGCGTACTTCAACGTTCCGGCAGCCTACAGGGATAGCGCGCGTGCAAGACTCCAAGATATTGAAAATCGAGGAATTATAGAACGTGTGACAAAAGCTCCAAACTGGATAAGTGGCATGTCGGCTGTTGCCAAAGGGAAAGATGATTTTCATCTTGTCGTCAACATGCGTGCAGCTAATAAAGCTATCAGAATATTTCC